>MVJL01004332.1:0-123061 GCA_002156465.1 Macrocentrus cingulum
GCGCGCGTGCGCCTCTGCCACGGCATAAAAGTGAGGCTTTCTGCCGCGAAATCGCAGCAGAAACCTCGTACTTTCGGCGGGGGTAGTAAGAAAAATTTTAATTTTACAAATCAGTTTTCGAGGTTATATTCATCGTTTATCGGTCGAACGGAATATCGCTATAGCTTAAACGGTATAAAAAAGTTACTATAGGGCTTGAATTGGCGGTGGGGCTTTAACAAACCGCCATATTTGCAAATTTAGAAGGTGCCATTTTGCAGCGGTACAAGATCCTCGCCGTACAACAAGATGGCCGCCGATTTTGCAACAATTTTCCGTTAGGTCATAAATATTTTGTAACATCTCTTATTACTGGGAAAAAATCGTGAAAACTGGTAGCAGATTACCAAAAGCGAGAGATTTGGCGGCCATTTTTCAGAAATGACAATCTCGGAGAGTTTAACGACGCGGGGCTCTACTCTCCCGACTGATTGAGGCATAAAAATTCAAGTGTGTGCGTTAATACAAAATTTATGATATTTAAGGATTGTCATTGGAGCATGAAAACTTATTATATATACGCACGCCTAAAAACCCGTTTTGTCTGTGTGTGGACATACGATGTGGGAACGAGTTTCATAAAATCAAGTGTTCTTCCGTGAAACCTTTATCTGTGGCGAGCATCTCTCTGTCTCTCAAATGGTGAGAATAAGAGGGAGAGACATGTGGAGCGATGAGTCGCTCCAGCTCACTTGTCTAGGTATAAAAGGGGTCGCTCTTTTTTTTCTTCTCCCTTCTACTCTGCGCGCAACATATCGTATGTATCACTATCGCTCGTCGTCTCTCTTTCATCGCCTTTTGCCAAGTGCAAGTAGGGGCCGCCTGTACAAGATATCCATGTCCGGGAGCAATTGTTATCCCTCTGAAAAATTCACCTTGCCCTCTAAGAAGCACTTCTCAGCTGCTGTGCCTTAGCGGCACACTACATATAATGAACCCGTGCACGCACAACATTTCCCCTCAATTACCTCCCTATTTTCCCAAAGAATATTTGTTTGTCGCATCAGCAATTACTCTGCCTTCAGTAATTTCTATTATTATTGTATCATGCAGAAAAAAAAAAAATTTCTCCTGGACACTAAAATTACTCCATCAAACGCATTTTTCGACCGAATCCTCTGCGACCTTCACGGAGAGCAACTAAACGCGCAATGTACACCGGTCGAGGTAATAGCTCTCTACTGGGTGTCTTGAAAATCCGCGCTCAGTCGCCTCGCGCTCGTGAAAAAAAAAAGTCCGACAAAATTGGACCTCTTAAAATTGGCCAGGCCGGATTCCAGACGACTCTCCGGGTCTTCCCCGTCGTATCATATATACTTAATTAATAGCTTCTCAACAGACTGAACGACCGGCGTTCACATTTGAAAATAATACCTATCGCCCTCTTGAGACAGGGAATTAATCCAGTATACAGGGGAGTGCGCGAATCCAAGCACCACACGCAGTTTGTCTGCCTTCTTCTATATATGTGTATTCTCGTGGCAGCTGGTGCAGGTGAAAGCTCCGTCTGATAGCGTTGTCATTTCCTACTGGTAATTACGCACATAACCTATCTCTGCCGCATCAATTGCCGCTTGACTATTTATTCTTGGGTCATAAAACCAACTTTGTGGCGTCGCGGCGAGGGGCGTTTACTTTTCGCGAGTAAATAAACCCATGGACACTATCGCGTGCGTACTCTCGTCGTCGGTCAACTCTTGCCGTACCGGTAAAATAAGTCAAATGAAACCGGCAATACAACTTGCATCCTCATTTCTTTGGTATTTTTTTCAGGCAGCCATGACAGCAACGACGGCAGTGGTGCAGGCGCCAAGGCGGCGCACTCACAAACAATCCGGCTGAGCTAGAGTACACGAAATGGCGGCGAGCTGGGTCCTGGTGCTGGCACTTTGCCTGTGCCACGTGGCCGATGGATATTTGGCCGTGTTGTCGTCCAACCTGGCGCCGGGTACTCTGGTTTTTGAGGCAGGAGTTCCTCGCCTGGGTGGCCGACGCAAGTACGAGGTGTCTGCCGACAGAACGGCGCGATTTGCCCGCAAACTCCTCAAAGTCAACCCCAACAATGGCCGAGTAACGTTGGCACGGAGTTTGAACTGCGATGGGCTGCAGTATCCGCGATTATTCACCTTTTACATCGACTCGACGAGCTCTCGGCTGGGTCGGCCCAACATCGATTACTACAGCCTGCCGCTGCGGGTGCTGATTACCGGCTGTGGCGGGGAAAATCAAGATTTGGCAGCTACCAAGGGCTGGATGGCAGAAACTCTGGCGTCCTACGCAATGCCGAGTACAGACAAGTTTTCAGAGATTTGCCTGCGTGCGTCGCAACTTGTGGCTGGCCTGCGGGACTTTTTACCGCACACGGCCATCAAGGAGTGCGAGACGCGCTGGGGCGGCGTGGCAGACTCGAGGTTTCTCATCGAGGGAGCGGCCGGTGACCTTGTGTCGGCTGCTGAGCAGTGTCTGGTTGATCCCCTGTGGAAAATATCCGTCTCTATGACTCTGCGCTGCGGGACAACACATCTGGCCGACACTGAACACCGTCTCAAGATTGTTTTCCATCACCAGCAGCTGGACGACACGGATTTGGGCCGCCGAGTGCGACGTGAACTGCGCAACCGCTCGCCCTTCTTTGAGCAGGGCCTGTACACGGCGTCGGTGGAGGAGGAGCGAGAACCCGGCGAGCTCGTGACAGTTGTACGTGCCCGAGATCCCGAGGGCGGCACCGTCCACTACTCCATGATGTCCCTACTCGACGCACGCTCCGGAGCGCTCTTTCTCCTCGACTCAAACACCGGACGAGTGACTACCCGCGCGAAGCTCGATCGCGAGAGCGTCGAGCTGCACTACTTCAAGGTCCTGGCGGTTGACGACTCGTTTCCCCCGCGTACAGGCACTACAACGCTTCAGGTGAGCGTGCTGGACGCCAACGATCACGCTCCGAGCTTCGAGTGGCCCGAGTACGAGGCCCCGGTGCGTGAGAGTGTTCCTCTCGGCAGCACAGTCATCGCCGTCAAAGCTACGGACAAGGATTTTGGACGAAATGCCGAGGTGGAGTACGCAATTGTGTCGACAACGGGTGGAGGCATGACTACTCTGTCTGAGGACGCTGCTACATTCAGGATAGACCCGAAATCTGGGGTTGTAACCACTCGGATGGCGTTGGACCGTGAGAAAACTGAGGTTTACACGGTTATCATCAGTGCGACAGACATGGCGAGTGTGGTAGCCACGCGGAAGACGGCCTCGACCACGCTCATTGTCCGTGTGCTCGATGACAATGACAATTATCCGCAGTTTTCCGAAAGATCTTACTCCACAACGGTTCCCGAGGACATGGACTACACTACCAACCCGGTGATTGCTCAAATTCGCGCGACAGATGCCGACAGCGGCGCCAATGCCGCCGTCAGATACGCGATTATTGGCGGAAACACGCAGAGCACTTTTTCCATTGACTCTCTGAGCGGTGACGTGACTCTGATGAAGCCCCTGGACTACGAGGCGACCGATCTCTATCGAATTGTCGTGCGTGCACAGGATGGCGGTGCGCCTGTGCGCTCCAATACTACGCAGCTCCTCGTGCACGTGCAGGACGTAAATGACAACTCTCCGCGATTTTTCACGAGCCTCTTGCAGGAGACTGTGAGCGAGGGCGTGCCAATTGGCCACTCGGTCGTGCGTGTGCAGGCATACGATGGTGACAAGGGTCTCAACGCACTGATCAAGTACTCGATCGGTGCCAGGGACTTTAACGGAGCCTCCACCGAGCATTTCCCCATTGCCGTCAACGCCGAGAGCGGCTGGATCCACACGACAAAGCCCCTGGACCGCGAACACTGCTCAAAGTACCAGTTTACCGTGGTGGCAACGGACTCGGGTGAGCCCGCGCGCTCTGGCAGTGCCACGGTCGTGCTCACGATCGCCGACATCAACGACAACGATCCGAGATTCGAGCCGAAGAACTACGAGGCCGTTGTTTCGGAAGATGATCCACCGGGGACGTCTGTCGCCCTCGTTACCGCTACTGATCCCGACGAAGACGCGAAAATTCACTATGACATTAGCGCGGGCAACACGCGCGGACGTTTTTCCATCACATCGCAGAATGGTGGGGGTCTGATAACCATTGCTCAGCCGCTGGACTACAAGCAGGAGAAGCGATTTGTGCTGACGGTCACTGCCTCAGACTCTGGTGGACGATCCGACACTGCCCTAGTCTACGTCAATGTTTCCGATGCCAATAACTTTGCGCCAATCTTCGAGAATGCGCCGTACTCTGTGTCGGTGTTTGAGGACGCTCCTGTAGGCACGACCGTGCTGGTTGTCAGTGCCACCGACTCGGACGTCGGGCAGAACGCCCAGGTGACGTATAACCTCGGTACCGAGGGCGATTCCCTCGAGGCCGCCGAGTTTACCATCAATCCGCAGACTGGAGCCATCACAACAACTCGAGTTCTCGACCGCGAGCGCTCCTCCGGGTATTTATTGACTGTCACAGCCAGGGATGGCGGAGTTCCACCTCTCAGTGACACCACAGACGTGGAGATCTCCGTGACAGACGTGAATGACAATGCCCCGGTGTTTGAGGCCGCGCAGTACACTGGAACCGTGCCGGAGGACGTGTTGGCGGGCACGGCAGTTCTTCGAGTCGCCGCGAGCGATGCAGACATGGGGATGAATGGCCGAGTGAGATATATCCTCGATGACGACGGCGATGGCGCCTTTGCCATTGATTCTACTACTGGAACCGTGCGGACGGCCAAGCAGTTGGATCGAGAGTCCGTTTCTCGCTACACTCTTCGCGCCATGGCCGTGGATCGCGGTATTCCCGCGTTGTCCTCCGTCGTGCCAATCGTTATCCGGATAGAGGATGTGAACGACTCACCGCCGGCCTTTGAGAGCGACAAAATTGTGCTCTACATTGCCGAGAACTCGCCCACCGGCTCGACCGTTGGGGAAATTTATGCTCACGACCCGGACGAGGGTCCGAATGCCATTGTCCAGTACTCGATTATCGGCGGAGAAGATGCAAACAGCTTTGCACTCAATACCCGGCAGGGTGCCGACCGCGCAGAGCTGCTGACACTCGAAGAACTTGACTACGAGTCGGCAAGGAAAAAATTTGAGATATTTGTGCGTGCGTCGTCGCCGCCACTGCGCTCAGACGTGCTCGTTCAGGTGATGGTTACCGATGTCAATGACAATGCGCCGGTTTTAAAGGACTTTCAAATTATTTTCAACAACTTTAAGGATTTTTTCCCGACCACGGCAATTGGCCGCATACCCGCTGTCGATGCAGATGTCACAGACAAGTTGCATTACAGTATTTTATCGGGGAACAATGCAAATCTTGTATCACTAAACAAGTCTATAGGGGAAATAAGCCTCTCCCCGCAGCTCAATACCAATGTGCCGCGAGTTGCCACGATGGAGGTGTCGGTAACCGACGGAGTAAACGAAGCCAAGGCCACAATGACCCTCTCGATCCGCCTGATAACTGACAAAATGCTCTTTAACTCGATAACCGTCCGTTTGGACGATATGACTGTCGAGGCATTTCTCAGTCCGCTGCTAAATTACTTTCTGGACGGCTTGGCAGCTATAATTCCCTGTCCGAGGGAGAATATATTCATCTTCAGCGTGCAGGAAGACACAGATGTACACGCGAAAATTCTCAATGTGAGTTTTAGCGCGCGAAAAGTTGAGCCGGGCAATAGCGACGAGTTCTACAGCCCGCAGTACCTGCAGGAGCGGGTCTACCTCAATCGAGGCATTCTGGCACGTCTCTCCACGCTCGTTGTATTGCCGTTTGACGATAATCTCTGTGTCCGCGAGCCTTGCCTAAATTTCGAGGAGTGCGTGACTGTGCTGAAGTTTGGAAATGCCTCGGATTTTGCCAGCAGCAGTACAATCCTTTTTCGACCGATTTATCCAGTGACAACCTTCTCCTGCAAGTGTCCGCGGGGTTTCACGGGCAGTAGCAAGGCCTACCTCTGCGACATGGAGGTAAATTTGTGCTACTCGAATCCGTGCAAGAACGGGGGAACGTGTCGACGGCGCGAGAGCGGCTACACGTGCTCCTGCCAGCCGGGATTCACCGGTGCGACGTGTCAAGTGTCGCTGGACACGGGTTTGTGCGTTCCCGGCGTGTGCCAGGGTGAGGCGCAGTGCCTGGGCCGACCTGGAGGTGGTTTTACCTGCGAGGGATGCTCAATAACACCGCTGGACACAGTCACACCGCTGTGTGAGCTGAAATCCCGGAGTTTCGGGCCCACAACTTTTCTCACATTCCCATCTCTGAGGCAGCGACACCGTTTACAATTAAAATTACGCTTTGCCACCGAGGCGACAGAGGGTCTGCTGCTCTACAACGGTCGCTACAACGAGAAACACGACTTTATTGCACTGGAAATCGTGGATTCACAGGTACAATTTAGCTTCTCACTCGGGGACGAAGTGACGCGAGCTAGTGCGAGCATTCCCGGAGGTGTTTCCGACGGTGCTTGGCACGAAGTCGAGGTTTTGTACTTTAATCGAACCGTCACCGTTGCGCTGGACAACTGCGATGTCGCGCTGGCGCTCAGATTTGGCAATCGGCTGGGAGAGAACTGGGCATGTGCCGGAGCAGCCGAGCAAACACTTGAGCCACGCTGCAGCCAGGTTACCGAGTCCTGCCACCGATTTCTCGACCTGACCGGTCCCATGCAGCTCGGCGGACTGCCGGCGATTCCCTCGGACTTTCAGGTGACCAACAAGGACTTTGTCGGCTGTATAAGTGACCTGCACGTGGACTATGCGTTTGTAGACCTCAACTCCTTTGTGGCGGACAACGGTACAATTGCTGGCTGTCCGGAGAAACGGGCATTTTGCGCCTCGGGACCGTGTCTGAATGGCGGACACTGCCGGGAGATTTGGTCGGGTTATGTGTGCGAGTGCCAGGAGGGTTTTGCCGGGCCACAGTGCATCGAGGAGGTCGGCAAACCCTGGCGCTTTCACGGCGACGGATTTCTCAGCTTCAATCCACTGCTGAAACCTATTCAATTGCCGTGGACAACGGCGCTGAGTGTACGCACACGCACGAGTGATGCCTTCCTCATGAGTATACAAGTAGGACAAAACAGTTCGGTGCTGTATTCCCTGAAGGAAGGCCGACTGCAGACCTTCCTCGACGGCATAGAGATTGTCGAGACCCCGTTGGCAGTCAATGACGGTGAGTGGCACCGCGTAGAAATAATTTGGCAGGCGGGCATAGTGTCACTGGACCTGGATTACCGCAATCGCCCGCTAATTTCATCCATGGCAGCCAAGCTGCAGGGCCTCTACATCGGCAGGATTCTCCTGGGTGGTCCTGAGCAACTGCTCAATGCTGAATTTCCATTTTACGAGGGCTGCGTGCAAGATTTGCGCGTGGGTACCAATCAGAGTTTTCTGCAGCGACCTACAGCCCAGGAAAATGTCGCAACGGGCTGTCAGGCAGACACTGAATGCACGGCAATGTGTCCCAAGGAGGCAGAATGTATCTCCAAGTGGCAGGCAAGCGAGTGTGTATGTAATTCCGGTCATGTGGGACACAATTGTGAGGCTATCTGCAGCATCAATCCCTGCCGCAGTGATTCTGGAGTGTGTGTCGAGGATTTAACGTCTCAGCGGGGCTACAGGTGTCAATGCAACTCTGAAGAATACTCCGGAGAGTACTGCGAGGTTCGGGTGATTCAACCCTGCCCGGCAACCTGGTGGGGCTCGCCCGTTTGTGGCCCGTGCCACTGTGACGAGACGCGCGGCTACGATCCAGCGTGCAACAAGACTACGGGCGAGTGCTCGTGCAAAAAGCACCACTACCGACTCCCCGAGGGTGATCGATGTATTCCCTGCGACTGCTATACCACCGGAAGCTACGGTCCCGATTGTCAGGCCGAGACCGGGCAGTGCGAGTGCAAAAACGGCGTGATTGGGCGCACCTGTACCGACTGCTCCAATCCGTACGCCGAAGTCACCGAGAATGGCTGCACATTTATTTACGACGGCTGTCCGCGCTCGTGGGCGCAAGGTCTCTGGTGGCCAAGAACAAAATTCGGCAGCATCGCAGTCGAAGACTGCCCGGAAACAGCCGAGGGCAAGACCTCGCGTGTCTGTGACAGTACAAGCGGCGGTTGGCAACCTCCGGACTTGTTTAACTGCACCTCCGAGGCTTTTATTGAGCGGCGCTACCAGCTAGCAGCTCTCGAGACCGCGGATATCCAGTTGGACCGCGATCTGGCGGTGAAAATGGCGCGAGATCTTCACGCGGCCGTGGATGCCGTGCCGGACATGTACGGCGCAGACGTTCTCATCACAGAGTCGCTGCTACTCGCGCTACTCAAGTACGAGGAGAGCCTGGCTGATCTGCATCTCACGCACAATCAGGACCGCGACTATGTGCCGCACCTGGTGGCGGTGGCCGGCGCCATACTCAGCAAGAGGCACCTGTCCAACTGGGAGAGGATTCAAACGCTCAATGGCCACAGCCCCGACAAAATTCTCGAGGCTATGGCGCGATATCTGAAGGTTCTCACGGGCTCGCAGCACAACACATTCACGGATCCATTCGAGGTGGTGGACGAGAACGTGGTGATGGGTCTGGACACCGTGACATCCGAGAGTTTATTTGGCTACGAGGCCACAGAGTACAAGGAGGACAAGTTGGCATCAACTGCGCGGCCCTCGGAGGCCGATCAGAGGGTAATTCTGCCGGATACCTCGGCTTTTCTGACCACACCTGCCCACCGCGAGCCCTACATCAGTTTTCCCAAGTACAACAACTATATGGCGGATCCCCGGCGCTTCGATCCGTACTCAAAGATCCGCATGCCGCTGAGTTTACTGGGGATTCAACCGCTGTCGCACGGCCAAGTGAGTGATCGTGCTGAGACAAGCGACAAAGCCGTGCTGAGCTACGTGCAGTACCGTGAACTGGGTGCTCTGCTCCCGCGACGCTTTGACGACTCTGTGACAGTCCGCTGGGGTGTCGAAGTCGCCGTTGGCTCACCTGTCGTCACAGTTTCCATCCTCGTGCCTTCGGACAATGGCAGTCGGGCTCTCTCGAGCACAACGCTGCAGTCACCCGTGCAAATTCAACTCTGGATCATCGAGGATGACGGCGCAAAGATTCGCGCAAACCCTCAGTGCGTCCACTGGAGCTCTGTGCGCAATTCCGGCGAGTGGAGTCGCATTGGCTGTACAACCGAGTACAACGACTACTCGTCCGGTCGACAGATGGTCAACTGCTCGTGTCAGGGAGTGATTCTGCAAGTGAAAAACCTTCAGATGGCCACTTTTGCCGTGCTGACAGATGTCCTGGACCTGGAGTACGTGCCAGAACCTTCACTACTCGAGGATGTCACGAGCTACAGCGCATTTATGCTCGCGCTCCCGCTGCTGCTCACTGCACTGCTCATCCTCGCTCTTATCCGTGGCGGCGAGACCAATTCCAACAGTATTCACAAAAATCTGGTGTTTTGCGTGCTACTGGCCGAGTTGCTCTACCTCGTAGCTCTGAAGGCACGCGGTCCCCTCGTCTCTAATGACTTTTTGTGCAAGCTCACAGCCATTGGACTGCACTATGCTTGGCTTTGCGCATTCTCCTGGACACTCGTCGACTCGGTACACCTGTATCGCATGCTCACCGAGATGCGCGATGTGAATCACGGCCAGATGAGATTCTACTACACAATTGGCTATGCCATGCCTGCCATAATTGTCGGCCTGACCATCGGTGTGCGTGCCGATCAGTACGGAAATTTCTACTTTTGCTGGCTGTCCATTTATGAAAATGTAGTTTGGTCTCTAATCGGCCCAATTTGCCTGGCGGTTCTCGTCAATTTCTGCATTCTCATCATGTCTGTGAAAGCGGCATTCACCCTCAAGGAGCACATTATGGGCTTTGGCAATTTGCGCACACTCCTGTGGCTGTCGGTGGCCTCACTGCCGCTCCTCGGCACAACTTGGACCCTGGCAGTGCTCAATGCATCGGAAAATTCGCCACTGCTGTCGTATTTGCTGAGCGTATCCGTGGTTATGCACGCGGCCTTCAGTCTTGTGGGTTACTGCTTTGTTAATGGCCGTGTACGACGAAATTTGTATCTCAGCCTGCTCAAGTGCTTTGGGAAAAAGTCGCCGCTGCTCGAGGGTAGCCTGGCCAATGCCAGCAGCAGCCAGAATGTCAACGGACAGTCACGCTCGGCCCTGGCCTACGGCTCGACATATGCCGGCACCTCCAATGCCTGTCGGCGCGTGCACGTGGGTGTTTCCACGAGCAGCACGACTTCCCGCAGCACAAACAAGACCGGCTCGAGTCCGTATCGCAGTGATGCGCACCTACGACACACTTCCACGTCCACGAGTAACTACAACAGCGATCGCGACGCGTATTTGTCGTCTCGAAGCCACCACTCGACCCTCCACGCGCCCACAGAGACTCGCAGGGACTCGGAGTCCGACTCGGATGGATCTCGAGTCGAGGGAGGACGCAGTCTTGATCTTGCCAGCTCGCACAGCTCCGATGATGAGGATATCACGTCGAGAAAAAATATTGGCGTGTCCACGCAGCACTATTTGCCAAATATTCATCCTGGCAGCGAGCATATAAATATTCTCTGCTCAAATTCTGAGCTATTTCCGAATATTAAACCAATCTACGCACCCCGCTGGAGCTCACAATTGCCTGAAGCGTACTTGCCGACGAGCGTGGATGCACGCGGCAGCCAGTGGTCCGGTGGAACAATTTCTGACAATGAATTGGCGTCTAACAAGACGTCGAGTCCCAATCCGCTGCCTTATCCCGAGATAAACTCCCCGATGAAGGACGGCAACTGCTCAGACACTGAGGAAAAGCAGCAGCAGCAGCAGCGTCCGCTTCACATTCAAGACAAGTACCTGTTTCCATACACCGCTGAGGAAGACCACACGGTCTCGCCCACGCCTTACATGCTGTCTATGTCGTCGAGAATCCTTGCCTCGAGCCTCAGCCACCACTCGCAAACGTCCAACCACGATAATCTCAGTGGATCCGAGAGGTATGGCAGTTTGAAGCGTGGAAGAAGTCTCCATGGCTCGTGTCATGATAATTTAGGTGGCTCCGAGAGATATGGCAGTCTCAAGCGAGGAAAAGTTGGCTCGAGTATGATGGAAAATTCACCGGATTATATTTTGCCAATGAGTGGCAGAATATTGTCGAGCTCGCTTACGCACGATCTGCATCACAGCAACGAATTGGCGGCTCTCCGCCAACAGCAGCAGCAGCAGCAGCAGCAACAGCACTATGAGCACACCATCACCGAGACTGAGTGAGTAAATTTTTGTTATAATACTTTTTATTATTATCTAATTAACTTATTAAAATATGATGATGCAAAATTTCAAGAGGCTGAAGTAAAAATTTATGTTTTCGTTCATTTTCATGGAATTAATTAATTGAAATTCCAGAAAATCATAAAATATAGAAGTAAATTGACACGTAATTCGCTGTTGGCCATAAAGATTTTTTTTTTAACTATCTGCAATTAAATAACTTTGGTGGACTAACGGT
The DNA here is from genome assembly GCA_002156465.1 of Macrocentrus cingulum. Classification (NCBI taxonomy): domain Eukaryota; kingdom Metazoa; phylum Arthropoda; class Insecta; order Hymenoptera; family Braconidae; genus Macrocentrus; species Macrocentrus cingulum. The sequence continues at coordinate 11,606 of MVJL01004332.1, forward strand.
TTTTTCTTTTTTCTTTTCTTTTTTTTCTCCCTGGTTGCTTATACTCTGATGGTGATGGTTGCGGTGCTTGGTGGCTCAGCGAAGAGGTATGTTATTTCTTAATGACTCCATCTGCACGAAACCCCTCCCTTTCAATGTGTTTTTGACGTTAGATTGGACGATTACACGCAATTAAACAGGCGTTTGGTTTTGCAGGAAGGATATTAACGCCGAAACACCGGTTTGAGGGAGTTTATCTGCAAGAAAATACCGTACAAAGTGAATACCTTTATAGGCTTAGCCATTATTGTGGAATTAATGAATAGAATGTGAAGAAGCTGTCGTTTTGTATTTTAAGCGCGCGGCCATGATTGCGAGTGTAAAAGCCATATTGAGTGTGAAAATCTGTGTGAATGCAAGCCTGCCAAGTTTATTTTATTCAATGTTATTAAGCTTTCAATTTGAATATATTCTAGTAGCCGGGCTTCGGCAATTGTCGTGTATAATTGTTAGGGGATTTATCTGTAATTTTTTTTTTTCCTTGATATTATTATTAATAAGACGACGACGATTGCAATGACTGGATTGCCCGGTAATAATGATGATCTCTTGCTCATTTTTATCAATCATACGTACTATTTTTCAACGTACTTAATTATATTTTATAAATTTATTATTATTGTCTATTGTGCAATTCATCATTCCATTTTTTTGTGTATTGAGAGATTTTTATGTGATTTTTTTTTTATACAAATTTTTTTATTCAGAACTCCTTTTGAGACGCACCTATGCGTGACAATACTCAAACTTTTGTATATATTTATACGAAGAAACATGACAAAATACATAATTTATATATATCTTAATATATCTGCAGAATTCTATTTAATACATTGACCTTCTATATTTATAGAATATAAGATTTTATTACAGCACACTGGAAATTATCACGCGATAAATATTGAATTATTATTAAATCATTTATTTTAATTCCTTAATTTCTAATCTCTAACCTGATTGGCCGAGAATATGGCGGAAAATTTGAATTTTTAAATATTTCACAAAGTTGCTTAACAGATTTTTCGCAAACATGATTATAAAATCGAAATTAATTTTTTTTTTTTTTTTTTCAATTTTGTCTTTTTTCCATGGCTTCAAGTAAAGTTACAAGCCAACAAATTATTCATGATCTAAATTATTTTTTGTTTAGATTTAATTGTCATCTTGATAAAGAATTTTTTTTTTGTTCGGCACAAAAACCCCTGTTGTGCGTAATTGCTCTGTTTAGTTCTTAGATTAAGGACACTACGAACTAGGACTAGGACATGCCACGTATTACACAGTGCTCTCACCATCAGTGGCAACAGACAGAGTCTGTAATTTGGGCACAGAATAATTTTCTGCGTGGCCATGATGTCGATTTGGTGCACGCTCGAGTGTCGAGGGTGCTGATGGCACTTCTTGATTTGCTTTAGGCGGAATAGGCGGTGGACTTGCCTGAAAAACATCCAAAAAAAACCCAAGGTAAGATCAAATAATAATAAACTTTACTAAAACTAACTGGAATTTATTTCCCGCTGTGTAGCTGTAACTATCGGTAGTAAAAATTTCTTTGTAATCCGTTCAACAGCGGAAATAATGTTATAATTAAATGTGTATTGACTAATTAATAGGTAGGCGCATGGAAACATGTTTTGCGACACAGTTTAAAAATCTACAGACTCATTTAATGCCGGAAAAAAATTATCTGCAGCAGTTAGAGGTGTATTGAGCTTCTCGAAGCATGAAATTTCCATTAGTTCGTGTTATCCGGATCGCTAGCTGTATCGCGATCCCTAATGGCAGAATTATGCTGCTTGATATTTCAACCATTTATTAATTTTTTTTTTCCTCTTATAAAATCATCAACCATTAAACGAGGCGCCCATTTTAATCAATCCCACTTATTTTTCATCTGCACACGAGAAACACGGAAAATTGCATGAGATAATTTAAAAAAATAACGAAAATTATGCTTTATAAATTTTTTTCCAATAAAAAATAATTTTCATACGTCGCATCCATGTTTTCGTCGCTTTTAGTGTCCATTTTCAGACAATAAAACGATAAATTTAGTGCCGAGGTATTAGAAACAGCAATATGTGTCGTTTTGTCCAAATTTTCGGGTGTTTTTTGACAATTCGAGATGTTTTTTCTCACTGTGTATGAAATATTAGTATTGCCACAATATCAATTTAAGATGAATTCAACTAAATTTAGGGTGAATTTTGAGAAATAAGCAGAAAGTACCGTGTGCACCACGAAGGGTAGGCTTTTTATTCCGTCTCTCACGTTATTTTCATGATTTGCTTCGCCTCGGGCACTTTGCGCTCGACGTTAAAAGACCCACATCTCCTAGGTACACAATGTACTATTAAAAGAGAAAAAAAGTTCTTACCTCATTATCAAAAACCGTTTGTGAGTTTTGGAATGTAACGGCGGAAAAACTGACCGAGGAGATGCTGAGACTGTTGATCACAGAAGGCGGCGATATATTCATAACATCATTGCTCCTTGAACGAGGCTCAAAGTCCTCATAGCTCAAATTATTAAGATTCGAAAGGTGTGACTGAAAGTCCAAAAAGCTCGTTGTCGAAATTCCCGAGTCCCGGAGATCACTGGAATCAAGCGTTTCATCATCCTCGACACTCCACTCAGCGCGCTTGTGAGCAAGTCTTTTGGGAGGTGCAGGAGGTCCGACGGACCCTGAATTCGAGTCTCGTTTGTCCGGTGTGCAGCCCCTGGGAGGCAGAGGTGGAGCTTGTTCAGGTCCCGGCTCACTCCAGGACGTTCTCATGCCAGCCTGCTCGGCGGCGACAGCATCAGTGGGCGTGGGAAGTGAGTGCCTGAGCGGCAGCTTGGGACTGAGGGGTTTGCTGAGGGTGCGGTGATGCGTGGGCCTCGGAGGGGTAGTTCCATACCCGACCGACCTCGGACGAACCTCTCGCTGAGGAATAGGCGGCGGTGCACCCTCAACCTTCATGTAAAATCCCTCATCGTCGCCTGTTCCATCGCTGTCGCCCTGAGAGAGCCGGGAGCCGGGTGTCTCGAGCGAAGACGGTCGTTGCTTATCACTAACGGGCAGCGGAGGCAACGGGGTGTTGATAATACTGTCTTGGTGGACGGTACGCTGACGAAACAGCGCTCCCAGGCCCTGCTTCAACTGAGTGAAGCGCTCAATGAGCCGTTTGTGAAGTGGCTGGACGCCGGATGGCGCAATTTGACCGTGGAGCACAAGCCCCGACTCGAGAACGCTCATTTGGTCGAGAATAAGATTTTTCAGTCGATTTACGTGCGGTACCATCTCAGGATTTTGCCGCGCAAACTCGGGAGTGAGAAAGGCCTCCTGGTACTTAGTAATTCCGCCCATAACGTTTGCGTCAATGATGCCCTGCAGTCGCATGCTGAAGGGATTGATATTTCGATGCGGCTCGGCCGTGTACTGCGCCACTAATCGACGCAACTCTGTCTCCACGTTTTGCATAGTCTCACAAGCATACTGCACAGGTGCGAATAGCTCTGTTCGCCGCTCAATCACCTCGAACCATCGCAAAATACCCGGTAATTTTGCCTCGGTCTGCAGCGTTGTTCTCTCGATCCACAGGGATTTGAATTCATTCTCTCGGTCGACTGGGCCACGGTGCAGTGGCCGGTCAAATGTGAATTTGCGCACGTCATTCACGAGGTAAAATGCCACCACGCGCTCTGGTACCTCGCCCGCAGTACACGCGAGACTGCCCTCCTCGGGTATTGGCTTTACGTTGCAAATTTGAATGTCTAAAATGGAAAAAATCAAGTTAGAAAAAGAATATTTGACATGTGTTTATAGGTTTTTGTTGAATTACTTACATTGACCCTCGGAAGTTATGATACTATCATCGGGTGGGGAATTTTTCATTAAAATTTGGGCACTGGGAAATTCTGTTTGCAGTCTTTGAGTGAAGGCACCTATTCTCTCGTACTCTAGGCCTCGATAGATGAATAGTTTGTTCTGCAACAAATCATAGAGCCTCATGTAAACCACTGTACGTTTAGCAAATTTCAGTACCAAGTTTTGTGCTTGCAGTACTCCTCGATACGTCTACACTCACCAAAAGCCCGGAACGATTGAATTTATCGACGATAAGAACAGACAGTTCAGTACGGGCTTTCAATGAGTTCAGACGTTTCGAGAAGTGTGTTGCATCGAAAAAATGTTTTTATTTTCGTTTCCCCACCAGTGAATAAATTGTTTTATCAAAAAATTTTCCGCATACCCGGACAAATAGCGGAAAACTGAGGCCGTAGAATCCAACCCTAAAGTACTCAGGCTCCGGTCGCAATTGAGTGAGGATATTGTCGAGGAATTTGGCCTGCATCTTCAGAATATGACTGAGCTTGGCATAATCATAGAGTCGCGACTCATACAAAACAGCTAGCTCTTTACACAGCGGGATGCCCTTCTCCCAGCACTTTCCTCGATCAAAATACAGGATAATCTGGTGATACAGGAGCTCCTTGCGTTGCCACTCGGGTTGCTGAGGGTGTGCATGATCCGCCGGTAACAGAGTCGAGTCCCAACTCAACTGATCGGCGTAGAGTTTCATCGTAAAACCTGCCTCGGAGTAGTTTTCAGCTGCCAGATGCAGATCGTGAAGCTTGTAAATATATCGCAGATACATTTCCTTGCGGTTGAATTCATTCTTGTAAAAGTTCTGTAAAAACCACGAAATAGGACCCATATTAAAATCAACTCGGCCACGTCAAACACTCTCAATCACTCGACTAAATGTGTAAATCGACTAATCGAGCGCTTGATCGTATTGCGGACTTATATCACATCTTTTCGCGTGTAAGGCACGTGGATTCACGGTCAATTATCACAATTTCATTAACTGCCACGACGCAAATCGCAGCAAATTAACGTTCAAGGTAACAGAAGATTTTCCGCCATCTCACCAGCAGGTTCACTGTGCATGACATGCGTTTATCACGGTTCTCATCGCCCTGGATCACGCTGCGATAGTCCAACAACCTCTCCAGCAACCTCGTGACCGAAGTAATGAACGCTGTGCCGCTGTCTTTCCACGTCGGGTCTTCAGACTGCACTCGATCGAGTAACCTGTGAAAAAAACAAACAAATAAACAATTATGCGACTCATGTTTCGTTTATCAAACGTCACTGCTTGATGTACAACGGACTTACACAGCACTAAGATGTTCCCTGAGCAGCGTAAGTGACAATAAATCGATTAATCAGCATTCAAATAAAATTTAATTTCGAAACAAAAACTTTTGCATTCAAACGAGACTTGAAATAATAATATAATAATAATAATAATAATAGTTTCTATGACGTACATCGTGTTGAAGAGCTGCCGATACTCGTCATCGCCCTTGTTCTCACTGATCAGGATATCCAGCTTGTCAATGAGCTCGGACTCGACGGACTTGAAGCTGCCGCGAGCACGTTGCTCGCACTCCATCATATCAAAAAAAATGTGCAGCGTAGCCTTGCGCAACTCGCTCTCAGGTACGAGGGTGACCTCGAGAAAGGGTCCAACCATCCCCGGAATAAACTCCAACTTGCGTTCGCCCAAGTGCGACCACATTGACAGAATTTGAAAGCCCATGAGCACACGCATGTCGCCGTACTTTTCGACAATTTTTTCCCGCTTCACCTCGGAGAATTGCTCGAGCTGAAGCGACGGTTGCGTGAGATATGCCACGGCCAGATTGAAATACGTTGACCACAACTGCGAGTCAAAGTTGAGATGAAGAAATTTAAAGGCCAGCGGTTGTGCAAGCTCTTCCAGGGACTTTAGAATCACATTGTTGGCTTGCATGCGCATCACCAGCCAGTCGGGTGGGAAAATTTCCTGGCGCACGAGGTCGCGGAGAACGAGAAACACTCGCAGTAAAAAATCCTTCAGGGGTTTACGCTCACCACCGTGGGTCAATTGAGCCCAGAGCCTCGCATAGTGATCCTCGTCGAGCTGCTGCAGGAGGCCAATAAGACAGGCCACAAGACAGCCAAGTACGGGACCGTTGGCGTTGACAATCACCAGAATAGTCTGGATTAAAACATCGAGAATCGAGAGACACAGCGTCTCAATGTCATTCTGGATGCAGTTGTTCACCTTATTCGTGTCTCGACCGCGTTTATACAAAAAGCTGAGAATTTCACCGAGGATATCGGTGCAGGAGCGCAGCTCCTCCCGTCGCTCGAGATGCCGACGCAAATGGCGACAGACTGTGGCAAGCAGGAGATTGCGACTCTCGTCGTCCTGGAAGAGCATGGATGTCACGAGATTTTTAATCGCCACGAGCTTCACCTGCATCAACTGAGGCGGCGGTTCACGCGGAACCGAGTCCAGCATTGTGCACGCGAGCTTGGCCACCTCGAGCACCGGTAGCACTGCCATCAATTGCTCAAAGACGGCGGATATTGAGAGCAGCAGAGCGACCTGTGACATGAGTACCATCTCATAGGGCAGCGTGAGCATCTTGTTGAGCGCAGCAAACACGCAGTAGAGGTCGCGCTTGAAACTGTCCTCGTATTGGCCGGCAGTTGCACGGGCAAACAGCAGCCGACTCTGAATAATAAACTTGAAAATGTACTCAAGTGATCCAAAGCACTTCATGATGGGTTCCTGTTTCTCGGTGGCTGTTACCCAATCGGCGCAGTGCTGCACGCTGCTCAAGAGTCCCTTGTAAACAAGTGCCGCGGCGAAATGTCCGGAAATGTAGGCATCCATGACGGGTTTGAAGTGCTCGAACTTTGAGTCCTCGAGCAGACTAAAAATCGACACGATGACCTGAAAAACGAGGCCCGAGTGGGTCGTAGAGTTGCCGTCCTCGGTGTGGAACATTGAGAACAGTGCGTCGAGAATATCCTGAAGAAATTTAACGAGTTCTTCGCCGTCGAGGCGCAGTACGCGTGACAACGCCTCGGAAATCTTGTCTGGATGAGTCTTCCACTGCAGCAAACTCAGTAGATCTACGTTCTGAGTCAATTTCGTGCTGCAGAGCAGCGTTGTGATGAAGACTGCCTCCTTGGGCGAGCGCGTAAACGGCGGGATGCCCGGGCAGTTGGGCTCGCGAGCGCTCGCTGGCAGGGAGAGATAACTGAGCGAGTCTAGTTTCGCTCGCTCCTCACATTTGTAGATATAAAGCTCGTGCAAACCATCCTGAATGGTCGCTCCACCATCGGCGTCCATCAGTCGAACAAAGGCAAAGTCAAATAGCTTCTTGTCGTTCTTCTCTCGAGCTGCAACATTAAAAAACCATTATAGATACTTATGTTAAATAAGCTTCACATAAGAAGCGTGGAAAATTCGTAATATCATAGTAATAAAGAAAATTTCAATTGACTGTGCGTTTTGACAGGTCTGTACTCGCCAAAAGTCCAAGAAGAACTGAGCGACATGGTCGAATCATTGGAAATAGTGATTTTTCAGTGACATCAGCACACGTCAGAGATGTCAGAAAACAATTATAACCAGGCTCACCGGAATTTTTCACACCAACTATCAGTCTTCCCGGGTTTTTGGTGAATGCGGACGTCTCTAGACACGCAGTGAGTACAAATTTTTGCTTATGTTGCCATTTAGCCAATTTTCGCATAAATTAGATCATATTTTCAAGGGCAATCACGCATTTGTATCGAAAAAAGGACGACTTTTTAAATTAAAATATCTCGTTGACTACGGAAAATTCTGATTTTTTTCAAAAGACTTTTTTTGTAGAGAATTCCCTTAGCTGCAAAATAGTTTCTCAACAAAATTTGTTCAACTCGCACGATGCTGCAGGATGCAAAGGAGCATCTTTAATGCATATTCCGGCGTATTGGCTTCACGTTTGGGGCCCGGGAGTGCGCGTCTAGCTGCATCAGGTAGGTACGGTATGGGTAAATATAAGGCTGCGTCAGGTTTCGCCCCACTTTCCGCCTGCTTGCTCTACTTTACCTCCAGATTCTTGTACGTTATTCTCGCATTATCACGCCGCATCCTCGATCGTATAGTGGTCATTATCTCCGCCTGTCACGCGGAAAACCCGGGTTCGATTCCCGGTCGGGGAGTTTTTTTTTTTTTTTTTTATATATTTTTACATTCTAATTTTGCCCTAATCAATCGATTACAACCTTAAAAAAATTTTTTCCCCCACCCCAAGGCCGGTAAATACCATTTTTCCTGTTTTCCATACAATTCCAAGTTATACCTAACGAATTAATGTTTATTTAATCGATTTTACTTTACGCCACAATGTTATAAATATTCTAATTCTTCAAGAAATGTATTTCAATACAATAAAATATCGTATCACCAAAAAATGAAACTTTTTTTGCAATGTGTGCAATCACGTGTTTGTATCGAAAAAAAGGACGTTTGCATCGAAAAATCATGTGTTTTGTCTGTACCGGCAATTGTGTCGTTTTCCTATCTATATATAATAAATTTATATAAATGACGAACTAATTAGTCTGACACGTCTGCACTCGTCGAAAGCCTGAGAAGAACTGGGCGACCCGCGTGGTCAAAAATTAGAAATATTGATTTTTCACTGTGTACTGATATCAGCACACGTCAGAAATATCATAAAAAACCATTAAAAATTATCGATTAACCGCCCGGCTTAACGGATCTAATGAACTCGTCAATTTTCCAGCCTATTTTAAATATTATTTATGCATTGTAATTTTTTTTTAGTGAAACATGCTTCTAAAACTCGTTTTTTTTTTTTTCACTTTTGAGCCGCCGTAAAGTGGCCTATTTTTTCATCGCTGACACCTGTGCCTAAAATGCGTCATTTTTTTACTAGTGCATACAATGCCCCATTTTTTAGGATTCTGCAAACTCTTTAAACATTAATGACAGTTGTGAAAAAATTAGGCCACTCCACAGCGGCACTAGAGTGAAATCGAGCTTTCTTGACATTTGTTGCAAAAAAAAATATGGTGCGTGGCACGTGCACGATGGCGGGAATGTTAAAATGTTGACAGCGTGTAGTTTGATTGTAAAATTCGCCTTCGGCTCATGTAAAACCTTTAAACTCGTCCTGCGGATGCAATCCTGGCTCTTGCTAAACTCGCACGCTGTCAAAAAATTGCCACCTTCACGCACTTGCCACACAATATACTATTTTGGTGAAATAGACGTACTGGAGCAGTGGCGGAATTCAAAGCGGATGTGACTGCCGTAAAACTTCTCGATTGGCACTGCCAGGCGGATGGTCTCCGCCCAGTTGGGGCTGTTGTGGTGGTAAATCACGATACTCTGATACTCTGAGCTGCCTTCGACCCCTGCGGCACCAAACAAACAGCCCTCAAGGGGCTGACCCTCGGCATCGAGCACCAGCATCGTCACCTGTAATTTTTCACCCGATTAAACCGCCAATTTAAACTTTCAATAGTTCCTGACCGAAGCGTTCAACCCAATTAAAAAGGGTTTAAAGCCATTATTTACTCGAAGAATCAACTCACCTCAATGTTTTTCCCGGTAGATTTCCCACCGCGCTCAAACTCACCACGCTCCAGCCTGAGATACAGGTCGTTGCGCACATCACCAGGCATGATGACGTCCGAAAAACCGAGTTTGCGAGTGAGGCAGACATTTTTAAAAAGATGCGGATGTTCCTCGCGCACCTGCGATAATTCACCGTGCAGTACACGCAGTGAAACGACAATTCCGTAGTTTGGCTGCCCCGGTAGCGGCGAGCACTTGTTATTCTTGATAATCTGCTCGTGCAACTGATGAAACTCCTTTTCCTCGCCCTGATACACCTTAAAAGTCATCTCCAACTCCTCGGCGTGGTCCTGAGCGGCCTCGGCAAGCGAGAGCACGCCAACGCCGTGCGGCCTGCGGTAAACTGCGCTTCCGGTCTTTTTACTCGAGTCCGAGTAGAGCATCCGACCGCAGCGCATCACGTGAGCAACTACGTACAGGTCCCGGCTGAGATCCGAGTTGCCCAGGTCGGTAAAAATCGTGCAGTTGCTGTGCAACTTTTCTACGTAATTTGAAAAACCCTCTTTGGAGATGCGCACGAGAAAACGCTCGCTCAGGTACTCGCAACGACGGGAATCCCACAGCGAAAAATAAATCTCAGTGTCCTCGCCCACTGAGTGACCAAAATCACGCATGCAGTAGTATAAGTGATGTGTCAGGATTTTTTTGTGCTCTCGGCGACGCAGTGTCCCGCGTGCGGAAGCTCCCTGCGAATTTTCCGCGCTCTGGACGTGCTAAAAACATAAACAAACACGTGAAAAAACGTGATCGGACCATAAATGACAGTAAAATATTAATATTTACCACATGATACAGCTCCACCACCGACATTTTGTCTGGTTCGACCATGTGTGCACCCTGCCGCGGCACCAGGTCCAATCCAAGCTTCCTAAAATGTAAGTAAACGTGGATTAGTTACTTGAAATGATCATTCTGCGCAATCTATAAGTTTATTGCGATTAGTTTATTAAATTTTTTTTATTATAAGCTGTTTAACCTCTTGGCAAATATTCAAATCTCGTGGAAAGTCTCTGCGGCGCCTGTACATGCTTGAAATTCAAGTCACAGGTTGCGGAGAGAAGGCGTGAAATTATTCCGTATTCTTTTTTAACCGTTTCTTTCGATTTTTGTAAAATTCTTCGTTTGTGACAACGAAAAAAAAAACAAAAAACAGATTTTCAATGAGCTCGCAAGGTCGTACGAGATTTAGGTGATTCTGCAAACTGTGATTTTCCGAGCAGTATGTCGGGTTGGGTGGATTTTTTTTTTTTTTTTCATTACGACTAAAAGGTCTTTGTCCCGTGAGTTTGTGCTGTCTGAAATCGCCGAGGGCCTCGGCCGCGCCAAGCACTTTGGCGATTGCCTGCTGCTCGCGTCGTGAGATTCCGCTGGGAATTTAAGAGTTCTCTGGGCCCTAAAAGTTTCCTTGCTCCGCCGAGTCTTCCGCGATGTATATCCTCCCACACCCTCTGCTGCGGTCAAGCAGGGCCGTACTCTGTGGCTTTATGATAGTGAAAGGCACCGTAAATTCAATTACGAAAATTCCAGTCTCAGAGAAACTAATAATCTATCTCCCGGTAAAAACAATGCATCAAAGACTAAGGGAAATTTTTCAAGTTTGTGATTTATCGATTTGATAGTGGGACAAATATGGTGTGTATACACCATAATAAGAGATCGCAATGAGGGAATTTTAACCGTACAGATCGAAATATATCCAACCAAAGTTCTATTCCACAGATATTCAACTTGACTCTCTGTCACGGACACACACATACACATATACATCGTACTTAAAAAGCCGCTGGCTTGACAGAAGAGGATTGTCTAGTCACGATGAATATTCATCAGGCGGACTCCCAACTATATACATATTCTCTGTTTGTAACAGAGGTCTCTCAATAAAAGCCACATTACCTTCCAAATTGTATACAGCTCAAACAATTTCAGAACCAAAAGCACACGTGTGCATCATTAATAACTGTTTATATGCACGTTTCATGCAATTCATGAGAAGCATCACTAATTGAAACAACATCCATCTTGTCTCTAAATCCCCATTTGATTAATACATAGAGAAAATATGGAGCAAAATGATTTACTTCAAGTAAAAATGATTTTTCCGACATCACAAGTGTAAAAATAGAGTAAAAATTCGCTAAAAAAGACAAAAATTGAAGAAATAGTTAAACAGTTGCTCATAGAATACAGTTTTACTGATGTAACAGATTAGATAATATAAAAAAAAATTTTTTACTCGTTTTTTCAGGTACTCCATTTTGCCTCTATACTCTCTTAAATTGAAACATTGAGAATCAACTGCAGTAAAACGTCACTGTTTTTGCTGTTAACAATCACTGTTTGTATCAATAATACTGGATTAACCATCAAAACAATAAAGGTCACTGCGCGAAATCGTGAAGGATGTTTTAAATTGTTTTATCTAGTGGAATTCATTGTTTTAGCAGATGAAATTCTCTGTTTTAGTCAGCCACATGCAAAATTTTAGGCCAATTCTGCATCTATATATTCTATATCAATGCGATTTAGGTTATTGTAAGTGTTATACAGCATTTATCGGATAACTGGCGCGGACACTAATAGTATTAGCTTTAGAAAAAAAAATATAGAATAAAAAATTTATTAAATGTTTAATAAAATTTACAATAACTGATTTTTCATTCGGTCGAACAGTTTCAGCGATAGATGGCTTTTAGACGTTTAAAGCTGTATAAATGAAATGAAAAAGGTTAAATAAAAAAAGTAGGGAATATAGAAAGCGGTTTTCATAATTTTTGCTTAATCGTAATATAGATTAGGAGAAATAAGGCCAAACGCAGTGTTTATATCTTGATCTCAATGTGTTTATAATTAATTATGCGACATAGATATTTAGGGTTATCAGGAAAAACTTGATATCCACCATTTTTAACAGTAGACGGCGCAAATATAAGTATAGAACTGAGTAATCAGTGAAAATCAACTGTTTTAAACAGTCAAATTAAGAGTCACTGTTTCAATTTAAGAGGGTATCCCATTTTGCCCTACATTCCCTTAATGATGAGAAAAAAAGGGCTCACGTGGCTAGGATTAATTTGTTTAAACGGCGGGATACAATCTGATGGAAAATAATTGCAGTTTGTTTCACACTGTCGGTTTGGCTGATATCTCATCCACATTCGAGGGTTCAATTACTGTCTTTAGAGTTGATTATCCGCGGGGTGATGTAATCAGAAAATTGCAGAAAGCCTCTTTTATCGATATGCACTTGATTTATTTGTTTCTATTTTAAGTAAATTGATCTCACGCCCCGGGAAATGATAATTATTTCAAGTTAAGTTTTGTTATTTACAGCCTTTAACAAGCGGAAATTTCAACGCCTCACTCGTTGGTATTGTTCTACTGAAGAATGCCTTTGTATTAACAGTGAAGTTAATAGCCAGCTTTGCCACTAGCTCTCTGGGAATATTGACAGCACCGCGAGCTGATGAAAGTTTTTTCGCACCAGCACAAACGCAAGCTTTTACCACAGTTGTTGTTGTGTGTGTTCAGTGCAGATATATGTATACAAAGATGCAAAGCATACACTATCACGTCATAAAAAGTCATTTTGTTGACGGGTAATGTGAGCTGTCTTGCGTCAACTCAACCACACGAAGCTGCACAAGCAAAAGCCATATATGTCCGTATGAAATAGTTCATTTAGCTCTATAAATAATATTCTGCTCTGTCTCCTCGGCGGCTTATCAGTATCTTGGCGGATTTCAGCATCACACTCGCAATGACCCCAAGAAGTGACATTTAGAAAATGCCATTTTGTATATAGCCGCAATGGAAGTAGTATTTCTTATTTTTCAAGAACAGTTAAAAAATAATTTTTTTACAAAACGAATGCAATAATAAAATTTTATTAATGAATCGTTTAGATTGATATTAATTTGAATTAGAAAAAAATATAGATATAAAAATTAAAGCTTATTTAACTATAGCTTCTGAATATTGTCAATTCAATGGATATTTGATAAATTATCGCGTTCGAAAGTTATCTTAGACGAAAACATCGAAAATTGGATTTTTTTTATTTTTCTAAAATTTTAATTTGTTGCCATTTTTTAACTAATCAACCGATTTGGTTAATCTTCGAACTGGAGTTTGGTAATGATCCATAAATTTCATTAGAATCCGTACAAAATTGTCGGCGGTATCGTCTCTAATACAAAAGAGCGTATCGCTAAAAAAGTAAAAGCATTTTACTTGCTAATATCTTAATAAGGGCGCGAGAAACATGAATTTTGTTAAGGACCTTTTTTGTAGCTAATGAAATTCTATATAAAAACAATGTCTTGAAAAAATTTTCGAATTTTTCGATCTCTAAAAACAAGTCAAAATGTGAATGTAGAAATTATTTTTTTTTCCTGTTTTCGACCTCTTCATAATAATATTAAGACCTTACAAAATAAAGTAAATAAATTTATGCAACGTTTTAAAGTTGAAAGTAACAAATAGTGATGCGAAAAAAGACAAAAAAATTGTTTACAATTACATTTTGACTATTTTTGCAGATTTCAAAATTCATATAAACTATAATTTTTTTTATACCAGACATGTAAAACAAAAATAGTCGATTTTTTTGGGCCACCCTACCATACATATACATAAACTTTTTGACTAAATATATTTTCTGAATTAGTTTTAAGTACTAGCTAAGTTAGAAAATACCAAAATTTTTCGAAAATTGCACAACGAGAACGGCTGCAATAGATTAATTTCTAAGAAATAGAAAGAAAAAAACCACTTTTTTCATACATCGCAAATCGCACACAAAAAAAAAAAACTTCCAAGTAAAATCTTATAATCAATGCATCTTCAAAACTACTAGAAATAATTCATGTTTGTATAGTATAATGCGTTTCAAGAGCTACAAAAAGGTCCGTTATCAAAAATTCGTAAGCAGCTTATTATTCAAGATATTCCCAAACAAAAAAGAGAATATCCACCTAGCAGCTGGTTACACCATGGTTTTTTCCCCGATAGCACTATACTATCAACGTAAGGACGAAGTAGACAGACAGGAAGAGAACTTCCTCGGAAGTGTAGCAGATAAATGACCAATCGCTCGACAGACGTCAAATCGTTGGGCTGAAGAGCATATGGAACACGCAGCAGTCGATCCCAGCAGCACACGAGTGTACGACCAGGCGATAACCGGTTGGTCCTGCGGCCCCATACAACTGCCCATCGGTGGCAGCGACCTCGTGAACACGTCGAGAAGCATTTTCCACTTGCACAAAGGGCAAAACAGTCCAAAGGAGCATGCACTCCGATGTGAATCATCGTGCACGAATGCCGCACGCGGATGCGGTGTACACGGGGCTTCTCCCAATGATTTGCGCGCGACCCAAGCCAGTCTGATGGTGCGATTTAATCATCCGGATTAGTCGGTGGACCAGGCAAGCGCCAGTGCAGCTCGTGGAAAATCCTGTCGACCCGGCGGCGCAAACTCTACTATATTGTACCTTGTATAATATAAATAGACGCGAAATTCGCTATTTCCGCACACGCTACATGCACTAAAGTACACTATATAGCGTGTAGTGCATACTGTGCTGTAGTAAAAGGACTGAGATAATGGATGTCAGGGTCAAATCCCGCCAGAGAGCCCCGTGTTCTCAATTAGAGCGTGCAGGGTGGGATTAAATGGCCCCCTCCACGCGCTTCTAACTCTATCACAATTTTTTTATCCACCCTGTCTCGTCGACTGATTAATCAGACGTTTAAATCACGTATACTATTATTGAATTCAGATGAATAAGAATTAGAAAATCAATTTGACCTTGTCAAAGACGCTTGTATCTCAAACTTTACACATTTTTAACAATTAAATCAGAGGTATTATCAATAATTATATTCAGATAACGATCTGTGAGAAATTGAGTATTTTTGCAATAAACCTTTTTTGTAAAATGGGATATTCTCAACAGAAATAGGTTGTATATAAATTTCTCGTATCTCGAATAAGTATTTACATACCGAGATATCGCTAGTATTAAAAATGGTCGAAAATGGTTTTGCATGACAGAGGTGATGAAATTCGAAACTAAAATAAATATTACCTATATCGCAATTATATTTTTAAATGATCAATGTCACAAGTTTTTGTCAAAGTGTTAAACCCACAAACTCGACTTTTTTTGTTGTTGATTGAAATATTGTCTGCAAAAAAACGTTATAAATAAAATTTTTTCATCTCGTAAATTTATCGAGATGTCAGTATTAAAAAAAAATTGTCGGATGAAATTCAAAACGAACTTCAGACCTTGATCCTAAACACTAAGTAAGTAATTTATATTCTGTCCCATAAGTATACCACTGAAACTATACGATTAACGCAATTCAAAATAATCTAAGCACCAGTAGACCCAAGGACAAGCAAAAACCGAGATGAGAAGAAAAAACGGTTAAAAAATTTCTAATGTTCGAATTATGTACAAAATTTTCCCAAAAACGTCGTTTTTTTTCAAGGGTTGAATAATGAAAAATTGATTAAGATTTTATGAAGTCGTGTTTTACTTTATCAATGATTTGCGCCATTTTCTGCCTCTTTTGGAGCACTACACGGCCTATAAGTTAGCCATGTAAGGCGGCGGCGGTGTGCCGGGGCCAGAAAACCTCTTCTCGTGAAGAAACACGTTCAGGTAGCTCTCCGGGATTCCTCTGGGTCACCCTCGCGCGCGCGTAACTGCGCGGCAGTCGAGAGACAAAGAAAAGAAGTGAGCGCGAGTGAGACTCGCCATCATGAACTGCGCCAGACGCGCCGTGTTACGCTGGAGAAATCCGGCATGCCGCGGTAAAATATATAAAAAAAAAACAGGCTTTTGCTCGCGTGGTGTTAGTGAACAATCTTGAGCCACGACGAGAAGCAAAGGGAGGCTTTAAAGAGCCTGTAACGCTTGCTCCGGGACGCTCTCCAAGGGGGAACAGGTTCTCAGCATAGTTACCGCGTATTCACCGTGCTGAAAACCTTGGCTCACCCACAAGAACGAGCAGGACTGCGCCGCGGTCACGTGAGAATGAGGGAGAAGAACTCGTTGCGTCTTGACGATCGTTTCGTCGTCTTTTGTGTTCGTTTCTTCGTTGTTTTATTTTTCCCATAATATACTCCCTCAAAATTCCATCAATTCCGACAATATTCAAGAAACTTCTGACTCAACGCTCAAATTTAATGCTTGAAAATATCATCAGAGTTCCAAGGCGACCTGATAATCCTCAAATTATTATTAAAAACATTCAACATTTCATAAATTCATTTACTAACTCTCAAGTAGGTACTTATTAAATGTTAATTCGATTTTTTTGCATGAAATATTGTTCACGAAGAATTGCAGACTGCGGATGGGATTAATTTCTTTTTCTTTTACCAGAAATATCTCGAAAACTACTCGAACTACAATATTTTCTTACATAATTTTTTTTTGTAGCCCTGAAAATGCTCTACAAGAACGTCTCTCAGGGAAAATCTTACATATATTTTCCAACAGATATTTCGAAGAACCTTATCCCCACCGGTTTCACCGACGACCTCCAGCGAAGTTTCTATTTGACATTCCCCCCAACAAAAACGTGTGTGTTTCTCTCCGTGAAGCACTGCGTGATGAAAATTCAAAAATCCCTCGCTCGACCAAAAAAAAAAAAATCTACGAGAAACGGGGACGTGAATATCACGAGTAATTTGTAAATATTGACAAAGGATTTGTTCAAAAATTGTTGATAAAGAGGGGGGCATTGCCGGTAATTTTGGGAGTCGACTGTACACCTGGTGCGTCCCTCCCCGCTGTAGACAACATGGCGGGTGGTGGGGCCCACGTTGATGGAAAGAGCGAGAGAGAGAGCGAGGCTTGAAGTCAGTTGCCTGTGAGTCGCTGTTCGGGCCCCGGTTGGCGCGACTCGCGTCTCAAACCTTCTCTCACTCAGCTTCAGGCATTGTGCTGTTTTTGTTTTTATTCACTCACAACTTCCAATAAGTTTACCCGCCATTATTTGCCAACTTATTCACCGTAGTCACACGGTCGCCCACGATCACGAGGGCGCACTGCAGATTTGTCGTCGAAAATTCGTAGGTGAGAGCGAAAAAAAAAAATCCTGTGAATTTTGTGTTGTCAAATTGTGTGTTAGTGCATCGTAAAAAGGTCTAACATATAATGTGGAGAGTGGTTTAGAGTTTTAAAATACAAAATTGATGGCAAGTGCCTCGAAATGGGAGAATAATGATGGGCCTGGTTAAAATAAAATTTCATGTGCGACAAGCAAATTTATCGTTTAGTTTGTGGTAAGAGAATTGAATAGAAAAGCTGGTGCTCAATTTGATCTGCTTGTAATGTAAGTAATGTGCTAACAGGGTTTAGTGATATTCCAGACAGTTTGTTTGTCTGTCTTTCTACTTGAAACACATGTGAGAGCGTCGTAAAAGTCTTTAGTGGGCTGAAAAAAGCGTCATGTGATGAGCAGACTCGATCTTCTGTATAAACGTCCCGTCGAAATATGCTTGTATATCGACTTCTCCAGACAGAGGCGTTCTCTTATACAATCCCTCCGACTCACAATGGCGTAAGCTTGTTCTTTTCCCTGTTTCTCTGCCCACTCGTGCATTTTTCCATCTCTCTGCATCCCTTTCATTGCCCCCGACAAGTCGATTGAAGTCGATTGAAAGTCTGAGAAATTTTATATCCTGGATCTTAACATCGAAATCTATGCGCGTTTTTTTTCGACAATATCTCGTAAAATATTTTAACTAGAGAATTATTACATATTATCTGTTTTGTAGAAAATTTCAAGTGCTACAAAAAAGTTTTCTTAAAAAAATCTCTCAAATTTGATGGTTTTTGAGATAATTGAAAAAGAATTCAACTCTGCGCAGGAAAACTACAGCGTACGCGCAGCCACCAAAGTCGAACGCGCGTCGCCATCTTTTCTCGACGATATCTCAAAAATGGTTAGAGTTATAGAATTTCTACAGAGAAGACTTTATGTAGAGAATTTCATGCTCTATAAAAAAGATAATACATAAAATCTTGCTAAATTCAATACTTCTCGAAATAATCGTAAAAAACAAGATGCTTTTCATCACCCACGCCTACTCAAACAATTTAATCTCCCCCAATCTAGCATATTTTGCTCGTTTTGTTCGGTCCTACACCCTTATCTCCACATCTAACCAACACCGATAAGACCTGACAGAGTTGGGTAAATGAGGGTCCTAAATTTCCCTCAGGCTCTTCATTTGTTCTAACGTGACTTTTTTAATTTTTTTTCGAGCGTCGCACGCGCACACGAACATAACTGACGAACGCTGTGTGTCGTGAGATCATTGGGGTCGGCTGAGAGAGCCTCTGCTTCACGAGTTTCTGAATTATACTCTGAGATAGCATTTCACCGCTGTAGATCGTCCATATCCGATAGACGTCTCTATTCGACGGGCAGGAACGTGTTCTCCAACAGAAAAATCACCTTCACACGCCTAACTGTACACAACTGCATGCATGTCTTTTCCACGGATCGTTGTCCTTTCACTGCCATATAATATATCGAACGCCTCAAACCGCACGTATACCCCTGAATCATCAACTGACTAATAATTTAGCCTGGTTTTTGATCAATTTTTGAAAAATATCTAACAAAAGTATGAAAATTTTTTGTCATTTTTCACTAAAAAATTTCATTCTCTCACATTTTATCCAAGATATCACGTAATTTAATCGAAATAATGTATTTATCATATAAATCGACACGGAATTCACCTGTAAAGAGTAATGCAAATTCATGACAATTTTTCTTTTTCCATTTTTTCTCTGTTCGCGGAGCGTTAAGGACATTTATATGGACGATGCTGGACGCAAATCAACAATCAAACATGGTGCATGGATGCCTGACTTTGTCCATTATCCAACTCATCCGGCACAAATGCGAAGCGTGGAAATTTCAGCGAGTGAAACGACCATTTGCCAGGATGAAGCAGTGCTCGCGCGTCTCAAACAAATTATATTCACTCGTATATTTGTCTCTCCACTTGTCCTTCTGCCACTTCCTGCGCTCGTGGCATAGCTTGGGCAAGGCTCCAGGGTCTTGGATATTGTCTGGAGGACAAAAAATCCCATGAATCACTCGGCATTACAGAGATTCAAGTCAAACAATACTCGGAAATATTTCTATGGATGATTCACAACCACAAATTCGTCGAGATAATCGAGTTTCCCTATGCGGGCACTGAATTCAGAGGTCAAAAACCTCAAGGCCCAAGTTTTGAGTCACCTGAGTCTACACGAAATACTTTCTCACGCATCTTCACGGCATATTTCAATTGACCCAACTAATCGAAAGGTCATCACTAAAGCCCCATTCCGAGTTTTCACATGAAAACGAAACGGCAGAGGAGATGCAGCGGAATATAAAAAAAGATCCTAAAATAGTTTCCGGATCTTTGAAAAGTCTCTGGTAACGCTGTACGTGGTGATTGACCTCGCCGAGGCTCTGACTGGTCGATTAATTGACTAATAAAGCTTTAACAAGGTCCAACTCGGTCATGGAGTTGGTTTAACGTTTCTTGGACTAGTCAAGAAGTTGTGGGGAATTAATTAATGCATCGTGTTGCTGAAGAGCGCGTGCCACGCGGTATTAATAGCGTGAATAATGCCCTGAACCAGTGATTGACACGGGGAAGCCAGTTCAAGCGCATTCTGGCCTTGATGCAGTAATTAAAGTTAATAATTTGTGTTGCAGGCGCTGAAGTGCAGCCAGGATGACGGTTTTCGGTCTCGTGTCGGCTGTTGCCGGCTTTGTGAAAGTTAGATATCTGATCGACAAGGCTGTCATTGATAATATGGTGTTCAGGGCGCATTACAGAATCACGTCCGCCATCCTCTTTGCCTGTTGCATCATCGTTACGGCCAACAACTTGATTGGTGAGATTAGTTATTGTTTGATGACGTGATATTTCTTAAATTTAACACTGGGAGTAACCTAGATAGTCAATCAAGTCCGAAGTGGAATTATGACAAGTCTTGGCCAGTTGACGGTCATTGTGATTTTTTTCCTCTCCAATAATATCTTAAAAATCACGGAGACTATTATTTGTTGCAAAAAAAAAAAAACCTTTTTTCCTCTCGCCCTCTCTCGAAAACCACTTTTAATCGTCTAATTTCCATCAGGTCATCCGATATCATGCATCGGCGACAATCCAGCGATAGAGCACGTGATCAACAACTACTGCTGGATAACCTACACCTTCTCAATGCCGGGGAACCTGAACAAGGCGGTTGGCACCGCTGTGGCTCACCCAGGTCTCGGCCTGGACACGGAAGAAAAAAGATACCACTCTTATTACCAGTGGGTGCCTTTTATGCTATTCTTCCAAGGAATTCTCTTCTACATACCGCACTGGATGTGGAAGCAGTGGGAGGAGGGCAAGATCGGCATGATATCCGAGGGGATGCGCGGAGGCTCGATGGAAACCAAGCAGGAGCGTCAATCCCGCGCGGCAAAGCTTGTGCAATATGTTTTAGACACACTTCATTTACACAACAGCTATGCAGCCGGTTATTTCTTCTGTGAAATTCTCAATTTTGTTAATGTCGTGAGTAACAATTATTAATCCAAGCGATAAAACTTCTTTTTCTAATCACTTAAAACTCTAGGTGGGCAATATTTTCTTCGTTGATACATTCCTCGGAGGTGCCTTCCTCAATTACGGCACGGAAGTCATCAAATTCGCGCAAATGAACCAGGAAGATCGCACTGATCCGATGATTGAGGTGTTTCCCCGTGTAACCAAGTGCACATTCCACAAGTACGGAGCCACTGGATCAATTCAGAAGCACGATTCACTGTGTGTTCTCGCGCTCAACATCATCAACGAGAAAATCTACATTTTCCTGTGGTTCTGGTTCATCATGCTGGCAGTTATTACCGGTCTGGCATTGCTCTACAGTATGGCGATCGTCTTGCTGCCCAGCACGCGCGAGGCAATTCTCAAGAAACGCTTCAAATTCAGCACATCCTCGGGTGCAAATACGCTCGTACGCGAGACACAGGTACGTCAAATAAGCCGAAGAATTGACAGCGAATTTATTTTCACTCGAAAAATTTTTGTTCCTCAGGTCGGAGATTTTCTGCTGTTACATCTGCTCGGCCAAAACATGAATATGATGACGTTTACCGAGGTGCTGGATGAATTGTGCCGCCAATTACGCGTCGGATCTAGCAGTGGTGCGTCTCCCACGTCTGTTCCGTCCGCCCCGTCGACTCTCGAGATGTCGCCCATCTATCCGGAGATTGACAAGCTCTCCAGGGACACTGAGATCTAACTGACAGCTATTTTCATGTGATAATAACGTCGAGTGCCTTCGATAACACGAGTTTCGTGCTCCTTCCAGTAGTTTTAAAAGTCAATCGTGTGTTCTTTACCGCCGAAAAGTTGATGGAAGAAAGAAAAAAACAACACAAATTGATATTTCTTAATTTTTTTCGGACGGGATACGTGGCTTTCAATCACTAGGGCTGTGATTCGATCAATTTTTCCCTTCATAAAAATCGTTTGGTTGGATTTAAAATCCTCAAGAGCTATTTCTTTGTAGATTAAATATTTTCTACTTCATTTATTACCGTCCAGGGCTTCGGATTGGCTATTGCTAATTAAGCGTGATTCACCTGAGGTTGCTCAAGTCGTGCCAATATTTTACGCGATCTACAAACAATGGAGGGAAAATGCGACCCTGAGACCCGCGTTCCACAAGATTACGTACTGATTATTATCTGTTCTAAGGTTGACGCAGCCCGGAATTTTATTTTCAACTACTTGATCCGTGTTTAAAGCCATTAATAATCAATCGATTGACTGTAATTGAGGTATTACCGACGTGCATAATCGTTAAACATAGTTTCCAAGCTAGGGACCATTCTACGAGAATCAAAAAAAAGAAAGAAAGAAAGAAAGAAAACCTCTCAATAACGAATTGTAAGAAATAATTGTAGCCCGGGCCCTAAATAGAGTAAGGCTACAGAGATATATAAGATTATCTAGCATTTTTTGTTTCTTCTAAGTAGGAATTTTTTTTACAAACTCCCAATGTAGTTAATGAATGTTGTGAAGGTTATACATATATATACAAGATAATTTTAGCTATTTTCCTTTTGACAATATAACTTATTGTCAATTTGCGGCGGAATATTGAGTGATTAGTCATAATGACACTGCTTAGTTAATGAAAGACAATAAAAAAAAATACATTTATAGTTGTGGATGGTTTTGGATTGTTTGATGATAACCTTATAACAATAAATTTGAGAAAAAAAAATGTTTTTAGATAAATTTGGTAGAGAATCAGGATTTAAATGCCATTTTTTCGACCAATCAGGCGAGAAGAGACTACCATATCGTACAACAGTGTTTATAATTTTCTTTTTTTTACCTTCGCCGCAAAAGTGAGAAACGGCAAGATTATTTTTTTTATACTTATGCCCTTGTTTGGCTTTACACGCGCGACATGCTCATGGACCGCACTTTGACTTACCGATTTCCCCAGTCGACCTTGTTGATAATACGTAGCTTCAGCTCTCGGGTCTGATCTGTTGTTAGTGTACCACCCAGCAGCTGTCGTCGCCACTCCAACAACTCTCGCATTACTTTTCGCAGTGTATTGAACTTGTAGATCTCGCGCTCCTGCACAGAAAAAGAACAAAAACGTTTTATCGTGTTTAATATGGGAATTTGGAGTTTGAACGTGAAGACTCAGCGACTCAAAGGTTATATTGACGTAAAGAATACTCAACAAAAAGGTAAATAGCTTACCACATAAAGCCTTTTCCAAATTCCACCCCATTCTCGGAGAACTAGAGTCACCTCGCGTACAACTGGGTCCTCCTCGGGTATGACCGATTCGAAGAGACCCTCGTTTTCGATCTTGCATGGCTTTAGGTGAATGTACGCACTTGGAAATATTCCTCTGACTGTCCGGTTTTTCGTCGAGAAGCCTCGATACCAGCCTGCAACGTAATCGATTAGTATTTTTCTCCTGTCCTTTCACTTTGATGAGTAATTTTTTTTACCTGCACATTCCTCTAAAATCTGCAAAGTCTCGCCAATCTCGAGTGGTAGGCCGTATCGCGTGTCGCCTCGCCAATTGTACACAGCTGGAACAAGATTTGTAATTTTTTATTTATTAGACAGTTAGATAAGAAGGGTTTTGAGACTGCTGGACTTTGGTCACCGGATGCCGACCGACAATGTGCGTATGACATGAGCTTCCGGCGAACGCTAGGCACGAGAGATGCATCTCAATGAGCATTTATATGGCGGATAGCGTCGACAGTTGCCGCATACTCCGCACACTTTCCTCATCTCGGCCATTCCCAGACTGGAATTAGTGGCAGAACACGTGTTGCCCGGATATGAATCAATAATATACGTCTTCCAACGCGACGTGTCTTTCATTTTTACGACTTTGACGATAGTTTTCATGCCGGCTTTACTTGCTACACTGACACAAACTAGGTTTCGGTGTACAGGGTGTCTAAAAAGACGCATTTTGAGTAGAAAGTTAGGTGGTTAATTTTTTTTGGACCAGTAGATTCTGAGATATTCAAGTTTCAAGTCCTAGTCATACTATAGTGACGAAAAAAATTCACAAAGTCGACCTTTATATTCTTAAAAATCATAAAAAGTTATTACTTTTTAGCTATGTCTCCTTAAGGTTATACATATTGAATAGCGATTTGAAAATCCAATTACGCAAAATTTAAATCTTGATAGATTGCCTTATTTTTTTTATATGTATTGAAAATCGTTAGATTTTTCGATTGGTATAAAAATACCGATAACTCCACCGTATGTGGTGTAGCAACCGGACTGCTTTAAATGTGACCAATCAACGTTAATTTTTATTTTCAGATCCGAGCCCTTACATAACGTGACGAAGCTAGGATCACAACATTCATGCAGGAGTGTATTTTTGAGGACTTTTTATCACGATTTTTAAGAATACACTGAGCAGAACTAGCAAGAGGACTACAACGCCGCTATCGCCACATATTTCAATTCCTCGTAAAGGAACTGGACAAATTGAATAACATTGAAATATAGCTGCAGAAATGACAGAACAATAATTTTTTGAGGCACCCTGTAGAGGATGCTTTTTTTACTTTCCACGATAGATATCAAAAAAAATAAAGAATTTAGCAGTTTCTTCTATTAGACATTTTTAGTAGAGCTTGGATTTCCAAACAAACAAGGTTTAAAGTCAAGTTCAACTAATAGTGTGTTAGTTTTTTGCGAAAGATTTTTTCCCTCGTTCGGCAAAGTATTCTCGGGCTATGTACAAAATTCATGACTGATGCAGACAATTTTTTTTACCCCGCGATGCCAAGTTTTAACAGGAGAAACTTCCATTAAAGGGTCTAAACTCGTGAACAAAGGCATCAGGGATACTAAGGGGTGTCTTGTCGCCCCTATCGTCGCGTCTTGCTCCAACTCACATAAAACTTTCCCAGGTTTTCCCGGGGAATCGAATCAATAACACACTCCCTTTCAGAATAAAACACACTATATACGAGGGGGTCGACGACGCGAGCAAGCGAGAGTGGGAGTGCAGGACGTGAGGAATGAATGAATCGCACATGCGACCAACAAAGAGCGAACGTCACACTCGACACGGAAGTTCGCTCAGACAAATGAGCCAACCAGACGTAAACAATACTCGAAAAATGATCATCCCACCTACAACGAATATTACACGTATTGATTCGTCACGCCTTTCCTATCCAACAGAGAGTTACAACAACAAAAAAAAACCAGAAAAAATAATAATTCTACTCGGTTCATTTCCCCAACCAATTTCCAACGAAATAGGCACGATAACGGACGCCCGACACAAAAAATATATTTATGTTTTTACCGATGGAGAGGCAGTAAGCAGAAATACGACTCCATGCCGAATAATATAAAAGAGCTTTCCCCAACGCATTCTCGACGGATTGAATTCCGTAACCGGAAGCTTGTTGCAGTAATTGCGACGTCGAGAAACTCTGAATCCAATCTTGGCGATGAAAAAAAAAATCCAGTCCAATCAGAAAAAGACTAAATATTCTTGGAGTAATAACCAAGAATGGCAACTCGAACAACCTTGAAAAGATAATCGATCGATACAAGTGCCATGATGTTGATATTTATGGATTCCAGGTTGAAATGTTTTGTATTTTGCAAAAGTGACTTTTTTTAAATATACCTTGGCGCTCTATTTATATTCGCAGACATCGCGTGTGCCACCCGGAGCCTTCAGAATAATTGAAAATGAACAATAATGAGATAGTAGTATACAACAAATGTCGAAGGACGAATTGTCGTGCTTATCGCCTTATCAAACGCTTGCATGCTCGTTAAATTGGTCGTTAAGGTTTTTTCTTGTTTTTGTTCAGGAGTTGCTGAGGCGAGTAAATGCCCCAGATCTTGTTTCAAGTGCCATCTGATACACCTGATCGAACACTACATGCGGATTAACTCGTCGTGAACTCTGGCGCAGCAGGATCAATCGGCTCATTCATAAAAGCTCCATTGCACAATACACGTCTATTGTTGCGTTTGAGGGATGATAATCACGAGCAGACGTATTTTCGCAGGCACATTCCGACAGAGTTTAATTTATTCAGCCAATTGTAGGCCTAAAGGGCCCACTGTAGCGCTTTAAAATACGATCAATGCATGAATGGCACACACAGATGAAGCATACACACAAACGCTTGCAGCGTGTTCTCTCGTGCCACCACGTTCTTTTCAACGTGGAACTTTGACTCTTTTTTCCATCACGTACGCTGGCAGATTTTTACAGCCCCGAATATGTCCAGCATCTCTCAGATTGACAGAGATCAACATGGATTGGGAAAATGTTTTGTTTTGTCACTCACCGACGCCATACTTTGTCGTTTTTGTCGTTGTCCACATTTTTGTGGCGTGCACTTTTAACGGATTACATGCCGGATTTGAGGTTGTTAAGCTCACGCAGACCACGAGAAATTCGAAAACACAAACATTGGGTGTGTTGCGGACACAAGTGCCACTCGATTTGCTTCTCTGTAGACGACGTTACCGCGTTGCAACACTCGCGGCACCACCGGCAACAATATGTTGTGTCCTCCATTTTGTATCACGTGATGCAGTCATGCGCCGACGCCATAGTTCAAATTTTCCCGCTAGAAAATTACTCCAAATTATTTACGATTTTCTTTATAAACAAAATTTCTAAACTGCATAAAAGTATTTGAAAAGGAGAAAATTAATATTTAATTATAATTTCAATAAAAAATAAACTACTTAAATATGAGTTATTTCAAGTTTTTAGACATAATTGTCTCGGCGGTGTATTTGAAAGTTGTTATTTAAAGCCATAACTCAGAGAAGAGCACAGAGTTAAGTGGAATAGCGAATAGTTATTGGTTTTTTTTTAAAATATTTTACGGGTAAATAATGAAACCAAGTTGGTCGTGAAGAGTTACGGGTAGAAAGTAGCGAGGAAAGTCGAGGTCAGTCGGGATTGATCGTGAACAATCATCCAAATGTTTTACCAAGAAATGACGTTTAAAATTTATATTTAATAAATACAATTACTTGTACGAACTCGTACAACGCAAAAAACTCCCTCCGAATGATTTTATCGATATTTACAAAGCTCATGTGCACGTATTTCCCTCGACTAGGTACAAGCTATGCAAGTTTGTCGGTTATAATGTGCTGAACACTATTTAAAAGTTGATGGGTTTGCCGAAGTAGGCAGCGAGGTGAGCCTCCCGCAAAGCCTCCGAACACGTCTGCAACATAAAGCAAAAAATAACAGGGATAAAAATAGAAAATCGGATACGAGTAGAGTCATAAACCAAGAGTGAAATAAAATTCAAGTGTTTCCCGTACCGGATGTGCGTGGCACACTCTTGCCACGTCCTCAGCACTGGCACCATACTCCATCGCGAGCACGGCCTCGTTGATGAGCTCACCAGCTGCCGGCCCGATCATGTGTACACCTAAAATCTTGTCCGTGTTCTTGCACGCGAGCACCTTGGCAAATCCGTCAGTCTCGAGGTTGGTCTTGGCGCGGGAGTTGGCCATAAACGGGAATTTTCCAACTTTGTACTCGATGCCCTCCTTTTTGAGGTCTTCCTCGGTCTTTCCAACCCAGCCGACCTCGGGGTGAGTGTATACCACACTTGGAACGCAATTGTAGTCAATGTGTACAGCTCCTAACGATTAAAAATCCATTCGACATTCTTAATAACAACGCAAAAAAAATTATTAACCAAACTAATCCGGAAGATTAGTGCTACAAACCTCCTGCAATGCCTTCCACAGTGATAATTCCCTCGTCCTCAGCTTTGTGCGCGAGCATTGGACCATGTATGCAGTCGCCGATGGCATAAATGCTACAAAAAAAGGAATTCAAAGTAGATTATTTCACAAAATGGCGTATTCCAGTTCCAACTCACTTAGGAATGACCGTTTGGAATCGGTTGTTCACCGGAACTCGGCCTTTCTCGTCCCTCTCGATGCCCAACTCCTCTAAACCGAGGTTCTGCGTGTATGGTCTGCGTCCCACACAAACTAAAAGCACGTCACAAGCGAGAGATTCTTTCTTGCTGGGGTCCTTGGCGTCCTCGATAGCAACTTTGATCTCACAAGGAGTTTTCTCCGCCGCCATAACTTTTGTTCCAAGTTTAAAATTCAGTCCCTGCTTTGTCAAGACCTTTTGCAAGGTTTTGCTAACCTCTCCATCAATACCGGCGCCACCAATCGTCGGCATAAATTCCACTGCCGTCACCTCGGACCCGAGTCTCTGCCAGACTGAGCCCAACTCCAGTCCAATCACGCCCGCGCCGATGACTATGAGTCGCTTGGGTACTGGATTGAGTGATAGCGCACCCGTGGACGAGACAATTTCCGTTTCGTCGATTTCCAGCCCGGCGAATGGTGTTACCTCACTGCCTGTTGCGATTATGATATTTTTGGCATTAATTTTCGTGCCAACCGAGCCGTCAGCGTTCAGGGCGCTCACTTCGTTTGTCCCTGTAATCTTTCCGTGACCCTTTACCCACTCAACCTTGTTTTTCTTGAATAGACCGGCGATTCCGCCCGTCAGGGCCTTCACTACGTTGTCTTTCTGCTCCAGAAGCTTGTCCAGGTCGAGTTTAACGTCACCAACTGGATAATATCAATTAAATTCGTGGTTTTAGTTCATTTAAATGTTCTATAGAAGAGAAAGAGTAAAATTTGGTGCTGTTGAGACTCACCGATTACTCCTCGGTTGTTCAAATCTCCGCTGTGAGCCATGTGATAGTAGTGAGAGTTGTTCAGAAGTGATTTTGAGGGAATACAGCCGACATTCAAGCAGGTTCCGCCCAGTGTCGGGTTCTTTTCCACGCAGACTGTCTTCATGCCGAGTTGGGCAGCCTTGATTGCCGCCACGTAACCTCCAGGGCCGGCGCCAATTACCACTACGTCGGCGTCCAGGTTGCTGGCGTATCTCCGCTGCTGGATCACCGATAACGTGGGGTTGATTGCACGCTTTACACATGCCGGCTGCAATAAACAATGCTTATCAATACGTGATAACCTTGTGAAGCTGTGTAAAGAATTCGGCGATGAGTGAAAAAATTTTTTCAAGTGAAATTAAAGTTGAATTTTTCACTCGATTAAAGTGAGTGAGTTCCCCGCGACTGTGTACTGCTTTGGAACAAGGTATTGAGGGTTTTGCTCGCAGTATTTTTTGGATATTAGTTAAAAAATGTGCGAGAAAAAGGGTTGAGTGAGGTTAGAGGTAAAGACAAATGACAACTGTACAATGGTAATCAGAAAATTTTACTCACCCTGATATTTGTCATTAAATTCCACACGCACGACTGCATGGTGTTTCTTTTTTTTGTGGTAAAACACGGGTTTACTCTGAAGACGAAAAAAAATCCAGGCAGTGCGGGCTAAGGACCTGAACGTCGATCGTTTCATAATCGTCAGCGCGATTCGATACCTCGAGCAAACATCCGCCGATAACGGCGAACAGATGGCACCACAGATTCTGTTTTTTGGCTTTTTAAATGTCTCAATGCATTGAATTTTCTTTTCTCATCAACTAAAAAACTATTATTATCATTATTTTATCTATGATCATTATTTAGAAATATATATGAATTAATTTTTTCGGAATGCAGCAAATTTTTCCGCCATTTTTATGTTTCTTCACGCTCGTCACGCTTGTCAGTGAAATAATCGTTAGCAGAAGTTGTTATTATTAATCAAATTCAAGGTTGCAACACGCAGACAGTATCGCTGAGTAAATTGCGCCTAAATGAGCGATAAAATGAGATAAATAATTGTTTAAATATTTTTCGACGCACGCGCGCCGCCATCTTATGCTCGTCGACACACGTTGGAATGCGTCAGTCAGGGTGACTCGCACAACACAAGGATACACCGGGGGTTGATATCGTTTTATATATGGGCAAATGTGACGGAGTGGGAGCAAAAGGGACGCGACAGATGTCCTGCTGTATGACGCATGGTTCGCCGTTTGCTCAACACTTTGAGAGATATGGCTAGTACAGTGTTAGTGTCGCGTCTCGTCTGTCTCGAAGCATTCGCGTGCAACAGTAATGGATTATTAAACCAGCATTCCTTGAGGACAATGGCGCGTGGCTGATCTGCAGGCCTCCAACCACAAAGTAAATCTACAAAAAAGCATATTTTTATCCCCAATATCTCACTCTCTCTCCTCTCAAAAAACATCAACCAACATATTTCTCTCATTTCGCCAAATAAACTAATTAAAAAAAATTTTTTTCATCGAAATTCCTCCAGTGATATCAATCTCAAGCCATTATCAATTCTGATTAACATTTTTGCATGCTTATTTTGAAACCGAACGACGGGTTTCTCGGGTGTGGACTCTATTTTTATTTTTTTTTTCCTCACGCCTTTTACTTTTTTTTCTTTTCGTCCAATCTTTTATCCTGCCATTTGGGAGACTCGTTCGGTGACTTATTCCACGTGGATCAAAAAAATTCCGGGCATACATTTTTTTTTAATGCCAAAAACATTTCACACAAAGACATATTTTGATTATTTGGATATTATTAGGGATGTGCGAGATATCGAAGAGCCAGCGGAGGACGTACCGTGACCAAGACCCACCACGGATCCTCGAGGCGAGCGACGAGGCAGTGCCGAGAGACGAAGCAACGTCTCGTGGGTCAGACTGCGCCAGTAGTGGACGGGACTCGAGTCGGGACGCCGACTCCGAAAACCATCATTCGACCGATATCATCTCGGAGGTAGGTTCTCAATCGCACTATAACCAGACCCTCAATTGCTGGAATAACTTGCCTGGCAGCCTCCCAACCCCTGCGCACACCTGCCGCAGATTTTTTTTTCCACAGAATACCTACAGCCCGCGTCAAAAGTTTCCTCTCGCGACCGCGCCGACGATTTCCCGAGCCCTCGGGCGACATCATTTAGATCCAGACGTGGGTACAAAGGCTTCGGGATTGAGCCCCCAGGTACCTCCTGAACCTCTCTGACACTGTCTTTGCCGCTCTACTCCTCCTGACGCACGCGTGGGGGGAATATTTGCGGCTCCGCCAGTCGCTGGGAGTTTAGTTGCATGTTTACTGCGTGCCAAAACACCAGAGTTTTGTTCAGAGTGTTTATTTCCGCGCGCTGGATCTCTGTGCAACAGCGCCACGTGGAGAAATAACGAGGAAATCGCGAGAAGGTTCGTTTGCAACGGTATCAACGCGTCATTACGTTGGAAGGTTATTCTCGTGTGGTCTGTGAGGAATGCGGCGAGTTTTCTTCACCGATAAATAGTGGGGAAAAAAAATTCCCTCGGGATTTTAACTTAATCTTAAATGGTTTTTGTAAAATTTTTCTCCCCATGAATTTTATACCAGACAATACCATCCGGATTTTATTGTCGTAATTTTTTTCG
This sequence comes from Macrocentrus cingulum, assembly GCA_002156465.1. Lineage (NCBI taxonomy): Eukaryota > Metazoa > Arthropoda > Insecta > Hymenoptera > Braconidae > Macrocentrus > Macrocentrus cingulum. The sequence goes on from MVJL01004332.1 coordinate 43,113, forward strand.
TTTGGTTTTGTAAAGCTCGCGCAAAGTAATACATATTTGCGGGAGTGACGTTGGTTATTTGTCGAGAGAGATGAAAGCGTGTGGAATCTCTACTTCTTTTGATTCCTTTTGTAAAAGATATATGTAAAGACATGCAGAAAACTTTTGTCAACACTGTATTAGTGTGTGCAGTTGACAAAAGCATTTTGTTTTGACAGTGCTGTGTTTAATCATGTAATTGTATATAAGATTCTTGTCGTTTCCTTGTCGTCATGTTTACATAGCTTCACGATGGATATATTCGCGTGCATTTAGTGTCAAGTCAGATGGCATTGTTGCACAAAATGGTGTCGTAAATATTCACTCACACGGCAAATCTTTTGACAAAATGAGTAACAATATTCAATTTCAGTCGTGCAAACACGATTTATATTGAAGACACAATTACAAGAGCTAAAAATAATTTTTCTTTGAAAAAAGGATTTTTTTTTCATATCGAATTTCTTGTTTTTTTTTTTTTTCTACCAAAACGCGATAATAGTGTCATTAAAAAAGTAGAGTTTTATCGAGAAATACTTAGATTTTTTTTTGAAACCGATTAAAAATATTTTTATACTTAAGTAAACGTATAAAATAAAAATTTATAGATTTTCATGCAAAGAAAATTTTTTGTTGATTACTCGGTTTAAAAAACGGCGTTAAAGTATATCAAAATTGATGAAAAAAAAATTTTTTTATTACCCAACTGTTGTAAAATTGTTTTCAAAATATTATCCATGCACAAAATCATCAATTTAGAGTCAATAAGTAGGTTTTTTTCTGGTCTATATAAAAAAAATGTGTTTTTAAAATTTGGCTTAAAGGCATAAAAATCCATCAAAACGGATTTTCCACTTGTAAAAAAAATTCCTCAGAGTGCATTGACGTGAATACTAACATTATTTACGTTATCACAGATCCCGAGGGTCTTTTAGAATGACATTCTTGGAACACTATCACCAGAGAAACTGATAGCACTTGTTATCTGTATCCGTAACGAGCAACATTAGCGTTTGAAAGGCGACTTCACGTCAGTTTCCTGTTTGGTTGGGAAAGCAGGCCTTCCTCTAGGCAGTATATTACTCATAAACACTGCAAACAGATCATGAGGTGGCCTCAAAAAAATCCGGACACTATATATCTATCGGAAAAATCCATTTCCGAAGTAGGTACGGAGATTTTGAGAGCGCGGAAGCATGCAGCGATTCTTCCTGTCTCGGCATGACGACTTTTGCTCCAAACACAACCATAAACAACATCCAGACCTTGCCCACTCGTCGCTTTGTCCTCAGTGGAATGATATAGAATGGCAATGCTGACCAGTTTTTTAATTGCTCTCGTTCCAAACAACTCGCCATTTATTCTTATTTCCTCATTAGTCGAGCTCAATGACTCTTAAATCGTCAAAATAATACGCCTTCGTTATGCTCTCGAGGGTAAACGAGGTGAAAAACTGGTTAAATGTCGCTCGTACGCGAACTTATTCGTCCGACAAATATTCCCAGTCCAAGTGCAGTGAAATAGCGTCGTGGGGGACCGCGTGAGTGAGTATACGCGTTAGATCCCGTAAGAACCCGCTCGCCCGAGTTGGTGCATTATAAACACCAGAGGATATAACATTTTGTTTGTTTTATCCTGTCAAGTTAAACAATGCGTGTGTGATTCATTACGCTTACCCCAAACATTAAAAAAAATCGAAGAAAACAATAGTAAATTGTGCACCTATAGGGAGAAAAGTAAACTATCCTAACCCACGGGTTTTCCATCCTCGCCTTTGACTCGGGTGACAATTACACGCGGATTTGAATGGTTTACTTTTCTCTCTAGGTGTGCAATATACTAGAGAGGTTATATCGATAATAGATACGCTAAACAGTCAATTACATATGCGCTGTAAATTGTCCTCGTCGTGGAGTCTGAATGTTATTTTTTTCTCGCTCATATGATTGTCTTCCAGACTAAAAATACTTGTGCTCACAGGTTTTTTCACACTCTCTAAACCTCGAAAATTACATTCCACGTCGTGCGACGCATTTGTCATCGCGAATTGCTCAGGAAATTCTCTCGTCTTCCTGGTTTTCTTGCGCGTGCATATTCATCATGCACATTTCACTTTTACCGCTGAGAACATTTCTCACGGATCGATAGTGTCCCAGAGCTCAACAACTGTGTATAGTAGGTACACTTGAGTATTAGCTATATATAGAAGGAACATGCAAGGTGCTCGAATTTCCCAGCGCCGGAGATTGCAACTCTTGACGTGTCAATTTTTCCGAGACTCATCCGAGTGGCTGCTGCGCCATTCGACAGATTCGATCGATCAAAGCCTGCAGCATATTCTACAAAATATCACAAATTCTCGAGTATTTGATGCAGACTATTAAAATAATTATTATACATACTTGTATGCTGAACAGAGTTCCTGTTAATATAATCACTGTAAAAGAAATGTTGACAATGTAATTAGGCGAAAGTCTCAAGTCAAAACGACTTCCTCGTTGCCATTGTAACGCTAATTGTTTTAATTAAATCTAATATTTATTTGCCGACCTTTTGTAATTATACATATTTACCAGAAATTTATAGAGACAAATGATACACTCGTATAGGTTTTCTGTACAAGTTAGAAACGAAAGTTTTTCGCGCGCGCACTCGGTCGTACAAAAACAAAATTATACCTAGTGACGCACGTTTTATGCTCTTCCGTGCAAGCTTCAAAGCACTCGTCTAAGAATCAACTGCTCAAATGAGCCGTGTTAACTATACAAGCGCATGATAAATTTGTAAAAAGAAAAACCGAAAACAATAAAAATTTATTGGTCGTCATATATATCGCGTCACGAGATGATATTTTTTTTTATCTAAGTAAAAAAATTACCGTTGAAATCTTCAATATTAACGGAGATCCAAAAAAATTTGAATCAATACATTTCTTGTATATAGCTATAGCATTATTAGTACAATTGTCCTCTGTCAGCAAGATATATTAGGGTATGGTCCAAAAAAACTGACGATTTTTGTTTTTTTTTTGGATCTCGTATCAAAAAAACATGGTTTATCATATTCAAAGAATTCTCTAAAAAAATTTACCCGATACAAGCATTTTTCAAGGTTGCTAACGGATTTTGAAATCTCCAAAAAAAGGTCAAAAAGTGATTGTAGAAAAAAAAATTCTTTCTTCGCTATAGCAAAGTTTTTGACATCTAATATAGATATAATTTTTACAAAGTTTCAGTTTGAAATATTAATTTTAGTTGGATATCTATGAGTTTTACAAGTTTTCAATTACATTTATTTCGGTGTTCTACATAATAATATTAACCTTAATTTTTCTGTTACATAAAATACCTCACAAAATAAAGAAAAATAACACAAGCAACGTTTAAATGGTACGAAGGAAGAACAAAAAAAAATTGTTGACAATCACATTTAGACCATTTTTGCAGCTTTAAAAATTCGTGAGCGACCTCTAAAAATGTTTGTATCGAGTTGAAATTTTTTAAAGCTCTCAAAACATGACGAAAACTATAATTTTTTTGATACAAAACACGAAAAACACAAATAGTCGGTTTTTTGGACTATAACCCTAATATACATTGTTTCGTTTGCAAACATGCATCCCAGGATTTCCGATCAACTTGTTGTCAATGCCAATGTGCACGTGAATAAGGACGGAACGCGTCGAGAGAATGTGGTATTTCAATAACAGTTAACAAGACCTCATTAATACCATTCACGCCGTGACAAAATTTTCTGCACATCAAAATAACTCACGGGCTGAATAAACAGTCATTGGACGCGGTATAACCTCGAAATTTGTGATCAATCGCCATAAATGGATATTGAGGGTTGTATATATATATGTGTACACACCTGTAGAACATTTATGTGTACAGTCCTCGCTCGCCAGCGCCACGGTGTGGCACGATTGAGTCAGATCGCGATTATTATGAGCGCGCGAGTGAAAGTCCTTCATGTTTTCCTGCCTGATGATGCCGCCGCCGCAGTCCTCGACACGCTCTCGAGCAGTGAACCTCGTGCAATAAAATAAAATTCAGTTACACGCGTTATCAGTCCAGATTGTGAATTAAAACGTGGCGGCAAACTGGGACGTCGCTGATTGGTCCATTCAAACGGCCATCTTGGATTTTGTGTATTGAATTATTGACGGCAATATGGAAAATTGCAAATAAATCATTTTCGACGCGATCATACGTAGAAATATGACATGAGGTATAACTTCTTAGCAAAATCTTGCTTATTTCAAGCTGCTAATAAAAAAACAAAGTCTCAGCGACAGCTGGGTATGCTACAGGACGGTCTCTCTCGGTGATGAGGCGAGTAGTAGCAGTCACTGATCGTCTGTATCACGAAACAAGAGATAAACGCGAATACAGAAGCGTGTGCACAAGGGGCAGGGGTCCGTTACATTATTACATGGATCAAATAGTTGACGGGTAAGTCATTCGTTCTCGTGTTTCACTTATCCTCGCGTCTTCCTCACGAATCGTCGTCCTCGAATGCGCCCACGCTGTTGTAACCAGTTAGTGTGCATAACTTGGTGTTGTGAAAATATTTATTATTCAAATGAAATCCTTGGCTATTGCATCGCCATTTATGCTGTGTACATTTCGTCTTCCTGGTGTTTCAATCACGAATTACACAACTGTCGGAGAAAGTTGTTAGTTGAAGATTTTTCACCATTTTGCATGACATTGGACTACGAAATTGCGTTCTTGACCCGCTCTCGTCAGTTATTTCAACGATTGAATATTCAGTCAATTAATGACTCGTGATGATGACACCACATGTTATGCCGTGCAGAACGTAAATACATATTCCCGTGATCTCATGCATTTGTTTTCTGAAAAAAAGACCGTTCAATGAAGGAGTAACTGCAGCAGTGATGACGTGATTTTCGAATCAAATTATCGAGTATAAAAATTGAATGGCATGTCATAATATATTTTTTTTTGCCTCTGCCGGCAATGGTTGGCAATATATATTCGTGTTTATCGTGTAATATAGGTTAACATGCTTCAATTTTCCTATAATGAACCGTTACGAAAATTAAATCACTTTTGTACCGTTTTAAAAATTTATAACCTGCAGGGGGAAGTATTATCCTCTCTGCCCTCGATACGTCGATAAAAGAGATAAGAAATTAACGCTTCATTTCCTTCCGGTCTTGCGACGACCATGTTCCAATCAATATCCCCCTCTTAAAATTGTCGACAAAAAAAAAAGGGATTTGTGTCAGCACTTGGAAATTTTGTAGAGAAGCTTTTAGTAGTCTTGTGAAAAAGGTGCTTTAACGTGAAATTTAAAACTACAAGCTTGAACTAGACAGATTCTAGTCACTTATTGTTGCTTGAGACTTTCATTTTTCGCTTTTAAACGAGCAATTAAATGCATGCTACACTTCCTATCTGTTGATCAGTGAGCGTGGAAATTGTGTGGATTTTCCTGCCAATTTCCTGCGATATTTCAGTCAAATTTGGTGCTCTAAGGAGTATTGTAATTTAGAAACTTGTCATTTATGACTGTTTATTGGTTTTAGGTGACGACAAACGGCATCAAAACGGACACTGACAGCTGCGAGTCTCTGACAAACGGTGAGTCACGGCTGGAGACCAAATAAACGTTTCAATTGGACATCATTTTCGGCCAATAGCGTTTATTTCCCTCAATTACATCCTCCGGAGGGCCATCCAGTTACTCTAAATAAAGGAACCGCTATATAGGAGTCAGAGCGCTGAAATTTGACTGCACTCGCACATCTCGCGAAACTGGTTTTTAACAAATCTATCATCAAAATTGAAGATAATTTAATTATTTATATTTTTCGCTTGGAACTGTGTCTTATTAATTTTGTGTATTTTATTTTATGCAAAAAAACGGGCCTTTGAGGTGACCAAGAATAACTGGACTGTCGCAAGACACGAGTAATTAGCACGAGATGACGATGATACGGGTTTATTAGTGTCAAACGTGGCGAATCGTTGGCAAAACTCGCCAATCTATTTTCAGTACATATATCAGGTTAATGGACCTTAGTTTTAATTATTAACTGAAAAAAAAATTTCACTTTCATCTCGTAAAAACAAATCATCCGAAACGCCAACGCATTTTCCATCGAGTTTCGCTCGATATTATTTCCCGGCGACCACTTTCGCCTTTCCAACGTGACCGACCGCAGCAGACGAAGGGGGCCTCTCTGACAATAATTCATGTCCATCACGTCGATTTTTATGGCTCGTTGGGATCTAAAGTGACGTTAAGAGCGTTTAGAAAGTCAAAAATCATTGAGTTTTGGCTCTCTGTATTTATTTTGTTCTTGAAAGTTTCATACTTTCAGTAATTTCTCGTCAATTTACATGCAATTTCCGCGCGTAATCGGGTATTTAATCGATAATCGTTTTAGGTGATGCAACCGCCTCATCATCGGGCTCATCAATAATCCAACTAATGACAAGAAAGCTTGAGATTTTTATTGATAGTCGAGCACCACACGTTTCACGCGACTATCTGGTGGCACTGAGGGAAAGCGTTTCATCGGGTTTTTTTTTTTTGTATTCGTCACACCAGAGTCGTAAATCTAAAGCCTAACAAATTGATAGAACTTTCTTTGTCGTGAGCGAAGCTGTCGATCATCTCCAAACCGCGTCGAATTCACGTGCAGTTTCTGCTTGACTCACTCTCTTGATTGTGGAATAATTGATTTGCACTGAAATTCTGGATTATTTGAAAGTGCCATATGATATAGGAAAAATCGCCCCCCCCCCCCCACGTGTGTATATAATGATTAATCACGCGTGGTTTACCTTGACTGACCCACGCCTTTATTCTATTAGTATGCGCGAAGCCCTATGTCAGATTTCATATGCGGCCTGGAATGTCAAATCGCCTCTATTGCACGATGTGTGAGGCAACGGTTAAAGCTCGTGTTGCATTTTTTCAGGGCGATAGCGTCACTTATTGTGTACCCGATACATTACGAGGTTTTGTGTTAATTACTTAAGGTGTTTCCATTGAAAAAAATTTTTTGTTGCATCTCATCTTATGGTTTTGAAAAAAAAAAAAAAAAACGAAATGCATCAGAAAGTTTATGGGGAAATTTCAATGACAACTATTTTTTAGTAAATTAAAACACTGTACAAATATCAACCATAATTTGTTGTATTTTGTAATAAAAATTGAAAATATGACAGCCCTCCAAAATGGGAACGAGAAAAAATTTTTTTTCGCTGCCAGTTTAAAGGGTTTTTATTGTTATTATTTTTTAAAATGAAAATATATCGTTAATTCGGCTTTTTTATTGAGAATTTAATCTTTTATAAAAAGTTGGGGGTCGTTAAATTTGGGAAAAAATATAGCGACGGGACAGATGCAGGAATTAAGTACATGTACACTTTGCTTTTTGTTTATAGGAAAGGAAATGGCTCCAGTTATGGGAGTCCCGCCGCCTCCACCTGCTCCCCACATGGGTCCAGATGGTCTCATTCTACCCCGCAAGCCTTATAACCCGTGCCTCATCTCCAGCAACCACAAGGATCTGCGTAGAGAGTTGTTGTTTAATCAGAAAACGTGAGTACATGGGTTTGTGAGTTGAAACTGGCAAAAAAAAAATTTCCCTCCCTTTTGAACTCGGATTTTTTTAATGTCTTTCAATAATATTTCATGAAATGAACTTATAATAACAAAAAAAAAACCGGTTTCGATTGAATGGAAGTGAATTTTATGAGGCAATGTGTAATAGAAGGTGATAAATTAATAAAATTGACACTTGTAACCTTGTCACAATCATATGAAAATGGTGGCAAATTATACATTTCAACTTTCACAGTTTATTTTTCACTTAGTGTATATTTTATCTCAATAAATCACTTTATTCCCTCGTCAAAATGTGAGAGAATTATATACAATTCGAATCAACCGGTAATTCGCATGTATTAGTGTCTATTCATGATACTAAGTTTTCCTGCCTTCTTTTCAGACAACAAAAAGTTTCATTAAAATTAATTATTTTGAAAAATGGACGTTTCAAATTGGCGATATAATTTTTTACACTTAATTTTGCATAATTGAGATACAAAAAAAAATGTGGATTATCGGATAAACACGTGAACCTTGACATTAAAAATGGTTTTCTTCAGAGGGAAAAGTGTTCTCAATCAGAAGAGTGAGCTCGAGAGAGCTCTAGAGAGACATCGAGCGGCAGCAGTGAGGCGAGAAGCTCAAAAACAACGCGAGGAAAGCTATAAAGATGATCCAAGGACACCTCTGCAACGAGCCCTTGAGCAGAGAGCGAGGCAAATTGAGCTCATGGTTAATAATTATCTAATTATACACCTCTAACATTTTCTCCAAGCCGTTAAAAGTGCATTCACGTAGCTATGCGATATTTCCAGGAACATCCGCCGGCAGCAGAGCTCCCCAACCCGTTGGTGACCGCTCGAGCGAAATTGCGAACACGAATGGACTCACAGTGAAGGAAAAAAACTGGGCAATCACCTGTTGTTGCACTTTTGCCGGTCGGCCGAGAGACCCTGTCGATTCCAGCGACAAATTTCGCACGATTTTCTACACGCACTGTGTACATAAACCCTCGCCAAGACGTGTAGACGTGGGAGATCGAGTAGAATAGGCCATACTTCATCCCAACACTCACCATTAATATTCATTACTTTTTATCATTCAATTTCAATAAATTTTTTACTTTTCATGCCTCGGGGACCAGCACTGTACAAAAAAGAAAAAAGATTAAAAAAACTAAAAACAAAAAAAATAATTCTACGAGTATTAAGAGTAATAATCACTTGAATATTAATCAATTTTCATACTTGTCTATAAAAGATACCATTGTACCATAGACTTTCGAGGTAACTATGAGCTCATAAAAGTTGAGTTAAACGAGTTTATCTTTATAATGTAATTATAAAACAGCATTTTAACCAAAAGAGAAAAAATATATATATAAAATACCAATTACACACACAAAAAAAAAAGTTTCTTTTACCTCAATCGTTGCCTTTCACTCTACAACAATTTCATTAGCAAAAAAAAAAACACATTTATTGTTGGCTGTTATATATTTTACAGACGATTTTTCCCCCGTCGGGAGAAATCAATCGAAAACAAAAAAAAATTATTCACGAATTATGAACACTCTATAGTCACACGAATGCGCTAGTAACGCACACGTGTCTAAAAAACAGATCGTGAAATTTAATAGTCATCACCGCGAGAAATGACCTCCTTGCAGGTGGGTCGCAGGACAAGAGTGTGTTCGAATTGCGCCGTGTAGCAGCCCTTAACGTCGACTAGCGGTGGATATGCCTCAACGGCATTCTTATCACACAAGTCCTTGAGGGCCATTTGGTACTTGGTACAGCCGACGCGGTCGAGCCAACGCTTGCAGAACGCCAGAGTGCCTGAAAAATAAATTTCAAAGTATAACCTGAAGACCTTAAAATCATTAGAAACTAATTTATCAAGATATTTCCAAAACTGAGTGAGAGTTGAATATCAAAATGTTCAATTTTAGGAATATTTTTCATTATCTCGCTTATAATTGAACAAAATAATAAAGATTAAATGAAAAAACTCACTGAAATTCTTGTTGATTGTGTTTAAGAGTGATTTGCTACTCTGCAGCCGAAGAGGAACATATCCAGCATCAAAGCTCTTCATGTAGTGCGAACAATCCGAATCATCGTGCACCATTCCCTTACCAGTCGACCCGAAAGTCTCAATGGCATAAAATTCATTTTCCTCCATACGCGTGGCTTCTCCGCCGCGGACTATTGGCACAGTTTTGCCGGCGTGGATGCGATAGGGCGCAATTGAGTGACCGTTGAGGTTGCGGATCGACTTGACCTGATGAGTCTTTCCGTCAATCTCTACCTCGTACGACTCCATAACCTCCTGAATAGCCGCGCCGACATCGCACAGCTGAACGTCAATTCCTGCCGCTTTGATTCCCGTGTTTGTGGCGTCGCGCACCGCCTCAATCAGCCGGTCGTACTTGGGATTAAATGCAAGAGTAAAGGCGCAATCGATGATCCGCCCGTTGATGTGTGTGCCAAAGTCGATTTTCGTCACGTCGTCGTACTCGAGAACAGTCGGATCGCCGGCGTTGGGAGTGTAGTGAGCAGCGCAGTGATTGCGCGAACAACCGGTGGGGAATGCCAGTCCGGCTTTCAGCCCATTTTCGCCGATGAGCTTTCGCGCAGTGTTCTCAAGCTCGTTGCAGATCTCAATCATGGTCATTCCAGGTTTAACCCACTTCATGATGTGTTTGCGAGTCTGTCTGTGCGCCTCTGCCGCCTGTCGAGCCTCGTTGTAAATGTCATTATGCATTCGATCGAGTGCACGGGCCTCCTCGCTCGAAAATCGCTCCTTGGCCATTCGCTCGTCCACTCCAGCCGCCGGCGGATGCTCCATTATCTGACCCTCGGGAAAATTCCCGTCAGGATATAGCTCAGCTACCGCGATACTCGGTGGATCTGTCTGCTGCTTAGATTTTCCACGTGGCTTGCGTTTTTTCTTCTTCTTTTTAGCCTCCTCTGGCTCTGCTCCATTTTCTACCAAGAAAAATCGAGTTAAAATGAGTGATTTGAGGGTTTTTGGGAAGGAAAATACCTTCTATCTGCTCGCTCTCATCGTCCTTTTTCTCCTCGACAGGCTCCACGCTCTCAACCGCCGCTAAACACAAGGTTACAATTGTTTATAAACGATTTGCCAAGTACAGTTAACCTCCCCTTTGGCGGGTAAGGTACAGTTACCCACCAAACCAGCCGTACTCATGGATTAACCTCCAAATTTCTCGGATAAATGGGTAATTTTTTTGGAGCTTTTAGGGTTTTTAGAGACGCAAGAACTTTAAGGAAGATTTTGGAATAATTGAGGACGGTTTTTCGAGCATTGTCGGCCAGGAATTAAAGTTATTTTAGTCGTGACACTCGCGCACGGAGGCGTACCGGGGAAACACCCGTGAAAATATTGAAAAAAATTCGCACCTGGCTTCTTCTTCTTTTTTTTCTTTTTCTTCTTTTTTACAGCATCAGTTGGACCACCCTCTTCCTCGTCGTCGACAGCATCTTCCTGTTCCTCGTCGACTAATTTTTCAGCAGACTTGCCGACCTCATCTAGGACCGCCGCCATTTTTACAAGGAAAGAGAGAAGCGAAAGCCTCGGTGTGTTTCTTTTTATTTGTGTGTGAAGGCGATGAACATCATGGCGGCGGCGGTGGCGGCGGCGGCGGACACACATGCAATGTTGGCAATGTAGTGATTTAGCTTTTCGATTTGAGATATACATTCTCTCCTTATAGATATATGTATTACTATTTACATATTTATTGTTTCGCCAAATTTTTGCTCAGAAATAATTTACTTTCCCACAATTTTTCTTACGTAAATTATATGGTTTTCGTAATATTGCATTATACAATTTATTGTAAATAAAAAGTAAGTATTGTACAGATTAGAGGCTGAAAAGTTTTTTTTTTAGCATTATTTTTTTACAGATAGAGTACTTGATTGGTTGGTGCTAGTTTGTGATACTAGTCGAACGTTTATCATCGATAAATCTATCATTTTACGCTGGTATTTCTTGTGAAATACCGTTGCCGCTGAGTGAGTTTTAAATACAATTGTTGCATTACCATCACCCATCGTAATATTCTGCAAAACGGTAAGAAAAATTCCATATTAAAAAAGTTTTTTTTTGTAAATATCGCAAAGAGATCTTTTTTGTATTTGTAAAAAATTAGTACGATTCTCACCTCAACTGTTCCAATGCCTTGACACATTTTTCGAATTTGTGCTTCCGAGGTGGCAGCAGCCAGATTTTCGACCAAAACCGAGTTGGCCTTTGAATTAGGTGGTAAAACAATCCGCTGACTGGTTTGGGCGCCAGAAATAATTTTTTTCGTAGCCACAGAATTTGAATTTCCAACAATAACTTTTCGCACAGCAGTGACACCCTCTTTCACGACCTTGCGAACGGTCTTTGGAGCCGTGGCAGGGGTTTTTCGCCCCGGCAACGCTTTCACTTTGGTCGCTGACATCAAAATCCCACTGTTCGTCGTTGGTTTCTGCAGATTTGAAACTTTTTTTTGCAGTGATGTCGCAACTTTGCACAGTGGCTTTTGCAGAACAACTCTTCTCACAGCCTGTCCCACAGGTTTTGGCGTCACTTCATTAATTTCCTTTGTGTGATTGATACTTGTATTAATTTTATCAGTAGCCTGCAGAGTCCGGACAATTCTCACAGTTGTCGTGTTCTCAGCGATCTGCAAAAAAATTAAATAATTTCATCACATCCTCCAACCACCACAATCACAACGAAAAAAAACGAAAAAAAAACTACTTAAAAATACGTTTTATTACATAAAAAAATGTACAAAAAATTGTCATGTGAGTAATGGGGGTCACATAAAATGATTTTTATTATTGCAATGATTGCGAAAGAATTGAGACAAAAAAAATCGGTTAAACACAATTCAACAATTAAAAAAAGCCATTCGCTACATGATTAGTTGGATATGCTATACCTCTGTGGCGATTTGTGCCTGTGTGATACGAGTCTTGCCGCGAGGCGGCAATGTCGCAGCGGTAGCATCTTTAATTACCGCCGTCGATTGACTCTCTGCTTCAGTGTTTTCTGCGGTTAAAAAAAAACACCAATTATAATCCAAAATAATTTTCAAACAATAATTAACAATATTGCCGTTGAAAAAATTAATTTTACCGATGGGTTTCACGTTCTTAACGTCGTCTCCCTGTCGATCTAAGGCCGCCTGTTTTCTACGGTTTTCCTTTTCCTGCAAAATTTTTTCACGCAGTCGTTTTTGCTCCTCCATCTTCTTCCGATACTCTCTCATATCCGGATCCAATTCTTCGTCCTGTACAAAAAAACATTGATTAATTAGCTCCAAACATCGGATCATTTTTGAATTTTGAATTATTTATTTCATTAAGAAAAAAACTCACTGCTCTCTGATGGGCGACCATTTTGCTGGATGATTCTAGCTCATTTCTACCAACTTTGGCTCGTTTTGGACTGAGATCCCGAAGCTGACGATCGGCAGGCTCTGGGGTACGTTTTTGTGGTGGTCGAGCCGCTGAGCGTCCGTATGAATTGTTTGTTTTTATAGTACGTTGGTCGTGGGGGTCGTTGTGGTAACTGTTTGACGGTTGTGGACGAGGTCTTTGCGAATATTCCCTCACGCGTGCAGGACTACGCTCTCGATAGCCACGATCCTGCCGAAAATAACATTATAAACTCGTGAAAAATAGAAATTCGTTTTAATATTCAAAATTGTATAATAATGAGGCTGTAGAATTAAACTCATTGATATACAATTTAACATAGGTATAAAACCACTAAACACTCACCTCTGTGTATGAATCTCGAGTGTCGGATTTATATTTACTCTCATAATCACGATAATTGTCACGTGAATAATTATCATTGTATGATTTTATAGGACTGAGACTGCGCGGCTTCGACGGCTTATTTTCTTGCCATACATCCGAGAAATATGCATAAGGATCCTGTAAAAAAATTAGATTCATTGGTAAAAGCTCTTAAACAGCAAAAAAATCACAATTCTCACGTCATTTTTCGCTTGAGAGAAAGTTTTCTTGTATTCCTGCGGATGCGCTGAATTAACGGACGACGAATTGTACGATCCTTGGTCCTGATACATAGGAGGAGGAGGAGGAGGAGGAGGTTGTGGTGGTCCAAAACCATCGCCATGACCTTGCGAGTGACCCGGATGAGCTCCATTCCATGTGGGTCGGGCTAAAAAAATTTTCATCACAAAATTTTTGCCATTTTCACCTCAAAAAATCATAAAATTGCGTGTAATTACCATCAACGGGCGGATGTGGCGTGCCCCGGAAGTGCGGATTAATAAGAATTTTGTGCCCAGGGGCAAGCGGCACACTGGAAACAGCTGGGGGTTGTGGTGGCCGAACTGGAGGTTGATTCTCAAAGTGATTGGCGGGATGTGGGCCGTTGTAGAGCGCTCGGGGAGGTTCATACACATTTCTGCCCTCGAAATTTTGCTCGGGAAAGGGCTGCCGATTTTCAAAAGGTGGCTGGGAGTTGCCAGGAGGTCCGGGCATCGGCGGGCCGTGACTGGGGACCGGCAGGCGGGCATATCCCGGCGCTATAGGTCCGTCAGGACCTGGCGGCCGCATAATCTGGTGTCCAGGATGCATTGCGGGTCCGTGACTTCCCTGTGGCGGTCCCATTGCGAATGGAGCAGGTCCCAAAAGTGACGAACCACCCGCAGGCATCATTCCCTCGTGCGGACCGACCATTGCCGGCCTCGGACCCGGGAAATACGGCGGCTGAGGCTGCATAAACGGCTGATGACTTGGTGGACCGTTGAATCGCGGCGGTGGAGGCCGCGGTCGGAATTCCATGCGTGGATTTTGCGGTCTCGGGCCCTGCGGTGGGCCCTGAAATTGGTTGAATGGTCCCCGAGGTCCGGGATCCGGAAAATGTGGCGCTGGAGGCTGCGAAAACTGCTGAAATCTCGGTGGATGTAGATTTCCCTGGTTGTACATCATTTGCGGGTTCATCATTGCATTTGGGGGCCCATTTGTGAAAATTGGCGCCGGCACCTCCAACAGTGGTGGTCGGTATGGCAGTTTCTGATCATCAAATGGCGGACCACGACCGCTAAAGCTGTAAAAAAAATTATTTTTAAGCTGATTGAATGGTACTTTTTCGGTTTGTCGATTTGTGAGACTTACCGCGGAGTGTACGGACCCATTGGACCCGAAAATCGAGCGCCACGAGTCTGGCGCATTCCTCGACCACGGCCCCGACCTCGAAATGGCTGGCGATGCTGCTCTGTCACGACACTCTCCAACGAATCCGGGATTTCTGTGTTCATCTTCGGTGCTATGACAATTCTCTCGTTCTGAAAACGATTTCTTCGATCGCGCGCCTTCTCGCAATCATCCTCCTCGATTTTCTGTCCATTTGCCAGCATTTCTCCTTTCTTCTGAAGCTTCTCCCGCAAGTCGCCCATTGACAAATTATTAACGCTTGCGTCATTTCGATTGACGTTTGCTTGGTAACGCTGCCCCTGATGTTGCTCGTCGCTATAATTCTCGTGATCCTTTTGATCATAGTAGTTGCCATCGTCAGGATAACAATGACTTTGGCTTATTGCCTCGCTCCTATACTGAATATTTTCGTCATCGCCTTCTAAATCCTCAAGCTGATCCGTGACTCCTAATTCCAGCACATCGTCTGTTTCCTCTTCTCCCTTACCGTTATTCGGCTGCTCGAGAATTAAATTGCCAAATATTTTTCATGAAATACTTTTTTTTTTTAATACTCTTTTGTGATTTTTCTGTTTCTTTCCTACAATTTCTACATTTCTAGTTATTTAATAAATCATTTTCAGATTTTCTAGACTTCGCAATCGTTATTATGAACGCATTATTGTGTTGTATATAATATTTGTGTGTTTAAAAACCGTTTTATTGAGGGTTTTCTCAATAAATATTTGTTTTGTTGCGTTTTTTTTTTATAGGGGCAGCGTTTTTTCGCGGTTTTTTTTATCCTTATGTCTAAGATTTGTTTTTTGTGTTGAACTGAAATTTCGATGGATTTTTTGTCTTCTTTTGATTGAAAAATTGGTTTTTTCTGAGTGAAAAATTTTTTTCTAGGGATTTTATATACCCGCCTAACATAATTTAATGTAAAATCTTGAGTTTAACGATGTTTTTTCGTATGGAAATACAGTACAGTTGATATTTTATGAACGGAAAATAACATTTTTTAGTTTTTCTATACAATATGAGTGTAAAAGAGCAGGGAAAATTTTTTATCCTTACTATGATAACATTAATCACTCTAAACTAATGTGTGTATGTGTGTGTATGAGTGTGTAAAGACGCAAATTACATTGATATATGTATACATTTTTATGAAAATTACTCAAAAAATTTCATTAAATTTTTTTTTTAGCTCTTTCTTCTGTTTTTCTGACGAATAATCTGTTTTTACGGACTGTTTTTCAAATTCGATATCCAACAATAATGTCCGAATTTTTTGGTTTTTTTTTACATTAAAAAATTATAAATGTGGTCTTAAATAATAATACAATTGAATACAACACAATATTTTTCTGTGACAGAGGAAAAGAGGACCGAGAAATTTTATATTTAAAATACACCGACTAATTTTTTTTTAACTGTCATTTATCTAAAAAAAAAAAATAAAGAAAAAATTTTTTTTTTTTCAACTCGTCCTTTCCTCTGCTCAGTTTCATTAGGCTCATTTGTGCAGGATTTCAGAAACAAAGAGAGAAAAAGAGCAAGAGAGAAAAAAAAGACAGTGAAAAAAAAGAATTAGTGGAAAATTTTGAGTACGATAAAAATTGAGTAAAGTTCTTTTTGAAAATTACATCAAACACAGTGAGTTTAATGCAAAAAATATGATGAGCCTCTCGACATTGTTCGATTTTTCTTGTTTTTTCATTCGTGACATATTCATTCACCATCACATTCATCCATTCTGTGGAATCTGAAAATCATATCCTAACTCACATTGAAATATGTCAATACAAAGCGCAATCCCCAAAAAACTCTTTGAAACACGTTAGAGTGAAAATGAGAGAAAAAAAGGCTGAAAACATTGGTCTTTACATGATGAAGTTTTTTACAATTCATTGAATAAAGAGATTACTTTGGTTTTTTTTTGGAAAGTGAAAATAACTAGCTCACCCTATCGACCTCATAGTCATCTGCCAGAAGTGCGTCCTCCTCGTCGTTCCCGAGGTCATAGCCGCCGAGTTCGTCACCAAGTTCATCGCCGAGATCTTCGTCCAAAAGTGTGTCATCTCTGGAACAGAAAAACAAATAGTTGTAGCAAGTTCTCTTGCTTTTACTACTCCGACGTTCGACGAAATAAAAGTTGAAACACTAGTGCGTCATTGTCGCAAGAATGACATTATAACCTCACCAACGGAGTCAGTTCGGATAGAGTTCTCGAGTGGTGAGGTTGGACTTGCTTCTTTGGATCGTTGATAGTTAGGAATTTTGTGGCGGGATTCAGGCGGAGATTAATGAAAAGAGTTGGGACTTTAATTGGGAATCGTATAAAAAAACTACTCACTGATCTGACATTGTATATTCTCCGTGGCTAATCGGACAAATCGATTATTCGTGCCAGTATAATATATGTTGGCAGCTGCTTAAATAGAGGGGCGAGAGTTTTCGGGCAACATTTTCATGTATTTTCGAGCGACCGTTCTATACACCGAATTTATTGGCTCAAAAATATAATTATTGTACAATAAATATACCACTCGAGTCTATCCAATATAAGCCGGAATTAATTTAGAGAATTAATAGATCATTTTCAATGCCACATAAACCCATTTTTTTGTTTTTGATGAGGAAAATAGGTAAATTGTGAACGCCGTGACTCTAGACAGTCTGAATCACGCCGCGCGATGTGCATAGTTCTTTTCAGCTAGGGACACGGATAAACAATCACGAAGCCAAAAACGCGATAATCTGAGTTATTGATTTTTTTTACAAATTTTTAACAATTATTAGCAACTCATGAGCTGTAAATGTTAATCACTGATATATATATACATCAATATTCCGTGTGAGAAATAATTTGAATTCAAAGAGGGTTCAAGAATTGAGCGCCAGAGCGCGCTGCAGTCACCTAATGACGTATCTTGGCCACGTAAGAGAATTTTTCCAATGTGGCTTCAGTCTTGGTCTCGCGCTCGCAAGAGAAAGTTTAGTGTTCCTGTGCTCGTGTCATACCGTGTTTGTGCTTCGATATAACGTGTTGTGACAGTGTTTTTGTGACAACGAAGTGTTTTTACGTGGAATATGTGGAAAATTTCGTGCAAAAACTCGGTCCAACCAGGAATATAGTGACATTTGACAATTTGACAACGTGGTTATCAAGGCAAATGACATTTTGACTGCTTCGTGTCATGGATAAACTCTAATTTAAGGTTTTTGGACAGTGTTTTTGTGACAATTAAGTGTTTTTGCGCGTGGTGAGTGAAGGTTTACGTGCTAAAACTCGGTTCAACAAGGAATATGGTGACATTTGACAATTTGACAACGTGGTTATCAAGGCAAATGACATTTTGACTGCTTCGTGTCGTGGATAAACTCTAATTTAAGGTTTTTGGACAGTGTTTTTGTGACAATTAAGTGTTTTTGCGCGTGGTGAGTGAAGATTTACGTGCTAAAACTCGGTTCAACAAGGAATATGGTGACATTTGACAATTTGACAACGTGTTTATCGAGGCAAATAACATTCCGACTGCTTCGTGTCGTGGATAAACTATATAATTTAAGGTGTTTAGACAGTGTTTTTGTCATAATTGAGTGTTTTTACGTCCTGCTAATTAGGACAACAAAGGGACGTTGCAGAAAAATCAGCAACGAGTGAGTACAAAAATTGAATCTGCCTACAAATACGATAAGTAGATTATTAATAATGACTATAGTCATCTCTCTGACTATAGATCATCGCGTCATTAATATATTAATGACGCGATGATCGAATTATTGTTTGACGAGGTAATTATCGTGATGGAGCCGCCGTCCAGGTCACGCTGCGTGCCCCGCGTGGCAAAATCACACCTTCTTCGAGGAATTTAGGCGCGGATAGGTCGGAGAATTATTTTACCTGACGGAGCCGTCGTCCAGAACACCTTCTTCGAGGAAGTGAAGGTCGGTGATAGGTCGGAGAATTATTTTACCTGACGGAGCCGTCGTCCAGGTCGCGCTGCGTGCCCCGCGTGGCAAAATCACACCTTCTTCGAGGAATTTAGGCGCGGATAGGTCGGAGAATTATTTTACCTGACGGAGCCGTCGTCCAGGTCGCGCTGCGTGCCCCGCGTGGCAAAAAAGATAGGTCGGAGAATTATTTTACCTGACGGAGCCGTCGTCCAGGTCGCGCTGCGTGCCCCGCGTGGCAAAAACACACCTTCTTCGAGGAAGTGAAGGTCGGTGATAGGTCGGAGAATTATTTTACCTGACGAAGCCGTCGTCTAGGTCGCGCTGCGTGCCCCGCGTGGCAAAAACACAACCTGACGGAGCCGTCGTCCAGGTCGCGCTGCGTGCCCCGCGTGGCAAAAACACACCTTCTTCGAGGAAGTGAAGGTCGGTGATAGGTCGGAGAATTATTTTACCTGACGGAGCCGTCGTCCAGGTCGCGCTGCGTGCCCCGCGTGGCAAAAACACATCTTCTTCGAGGAATTTAGGCGCGGATAGGTCGGGAAAAATATATTACCTGACGGAGCCGTCGTACTTCTTCGAGGAAGTGAAGGTCGGTGATAGGTCGGAGAATTATTTTACCTGACGGAGCCGTCGTCCAGGTCGCGCTGCGTGCCCCGCGTGGCAAAAACACACCTTCTTCGAGGAATTTAGGCGCGGATAGGTCGGAGAATTATTTTACCTGACGGAGCCGTCGTCCAGGTCGCGCTGCGTGCCCCGCGTGGCAAAAACACACCTTCTTCGAGGAAGTGAAGGTCGGATTACCTGACGGAGCCGTCGTCCAGGTCGCGCTGCGTGCCCCGCGTGGCAAAAACACATCTTCTTCGAGGAATTTAGGCGCGGATAGGTTGGAGAATTATTTTACCTGACGGAGCCGTCGTCCAGGTCGCGCTGCGTGCCCCGCGTGGCAAAAACACACCTTCTTCGAGGAAGTGAAGGTCGGTGATAGGTCGGAGAAATATTTTACCTGACGGAGCCGTCGTCCAGGTAGTGCCCCGCGTGGCAAAAACACACCTTCTTCGAGGAAGTGAAGGTCGGTGATAGGTCGGAGAAATATTTTACCTGACGGAGCCGTCGTCCAGGTCGCGCTGCGTGCCCCGCGTGGCAAAAACACACCTTCGAGGAAGTGAAGGTCGGTGATAGGTCGGGACATTTAATTTACCTGACGGAGCCGTCGTCCAGGTCGCGCTGCGTGCCCCGCGTGGCAAAAACACACCTTCGAGGAAGTGAAGGTCGGTGATAGGTCGGGACATTTATTTTATCCGACAAGGTCGGTTTAATGGTGTGATCTGTAAATTAAGTTTAATCATTATAGCGCAGTGCTGACGCAAACCAAACGGAATTGATCAAAATAGAAAACGACCTTTCCATTGGTATTTTCTTTTTGGGGATATCTTTGCCGGCCGGCCATTGAGAAGATACAAATGGAAATCGATTCTCTCTGCGAAAATTCGAATTTTGTATCACTGATCAGAGACGATCGTTGCCGACGCAATATCGTTTCCCGGAGACGTCCGGGCAACGATATTGCGTCCGCAAAAAATTCCGATAGATCGTTCGCGGAAGTATATGTAGGCTCGGTCGAATGCGAAAAAACAATATATAAGCATGAATGGAGATATCCGGGCAACTACCGCGTGCGCGAAAAATTCGATAGATCGTCTGCGAGATTAATGGGTCTGTTCGGATGTGAAAAAAAAATTATAAATATCAATGGAGATATCCAGGCAACTACCGCGTGCGCGAAAAATTCCGATAGATCGTCTGCCAAGTAGATAGGCTCGTTCGAATGCGAAAAACAACAATTATAAATGACAAGGGAGCCGTCCGAGCAACCACCGCGTGCGCGAAAAATTCGATAGATCGTCTGCGAAGTAGATATAAGCCTACGACTTCGACAAAAATTCTTATAGAAAATATCTTCATCGAGATTGAACGTTCATTACTGCTTGTGAATTCCGTCTCTCGGCGATGCACGTGCTGCTTTTTGGATAATAATAATCCAGGTGGAATGGACTCTCAATTGAGATAAGATATTCTATATGAGTATGTTTATCTTTAGTTGATTACTCGTATAAGACGCTTACATGTAACCAGCTACAGATATTCTAAGAAGTTTACGGGTACTTATAACTCCGTTTGAATGCGAAAAAAATTTATATAAATGACAGGGAAGCCGTCCGGGCAACGTTATACCGCGTGCGCGAAAAATTCATTAGATCGTCTGCGAAGTAGATAGGCTCGTTCGAATGCGAAAAACAAAAATTATAAATATCAATGGAGATATCCGGGCAACTACCGCGTGCGCGAAAAATTCCGATAGATCGTCTGCGTAGTAGATAGGCTCGTTCGAATGCGAAAAACAAAAATTATAAATGACAAGGGAGCCGTCCGAGCAACCACCGCGTGCGCGAAAAATTCATTAGATCGTCTGCGAGGCATTTTGGGTCATTCGAATGCGAAAAAAATGATTTTCGATAGTGATGACATCCGGGTGGATTTAAGATATCTGAGGCGTATAGATAGACTGGTATAGAGCATTTTGATTCCGGTATTCGGGTTGTTTTCCCGTCTTTCTGAAAAATATCGAAATCTCATATATCAGTATATTAGTAGGCAGATATAATTTTGTACAGAATTTTTTTTTTCATTGATTCCGTTTGAGTAACGTAAAACCAGTGCAGTGCGGGAGTGAATATGGACGCAGACCAAAATCGAGGAAGAATCTCGGGCAGTGAAGTGAAATGTGATGAGTGCCTTATTTGGGACTATATACTCAAAACTCAACCATGTACAGCGGAAAAGATGTTTGCTGGCCTAGGACGTGTCTCATGGTGTTGTTTGATGCCTGCTCCACTGTCCACCGTAGGATTCCGGCGAGTCAAACTTTAATTTTTCCTACTCAAAAAAAAAATTATGACATTAATCATTGAACTATTGCTGGCATTTGAGAATATTACTACGCTCCTGTAATATCTTTTGAATACTAGGAATAATCGGTGATTTTTGGGAATTTCTTTTTTGCGTAGTCCAATATGATTTGGCGAACGCTGCACAATTAAAAGATCAATTATGCATTAATTATCTGATGATTGAGCAGTGAGTGGTGTGTGTGTGTGCATATTTTTTGATTATATTACTCCCACGCTGTTTTTTGCCGCGTTTGCATTTTTGTTATGCAAAAAATTTTTTTTTCTTTTCTAGTGTGACGTAGATTAGTTGGATATCTTAATATTGTATTAATACATTTTTCCCGCTGAAATTAATAATGTTTCCATTGCGATTTTCAGTTAACACGCATGAAATAAATGAAAAAATTAGTTTTTTTGAAATGTAGAGCATGAATAAATGAATCAGAATAAGGAAACATTTTAATTTCCGCACTTTGTTTTCATAGTCTTATAGTATCAAACAACTAATTTCCTCATTTTCTAGACTTTTCAGCGAGTAAAATACATGAGCATGTATGTGTTTGACTCTCAAGCTCGCCTAATTTTTTGCGTGTGAAATTTGGCAAGACTTGCATCATATTTTCTACTTGCGTTTCCGTTTTTTTCAAATGCTGGTATAGGTAGGGACCAACCGTGAACGCGTAGCTTAAGTAGAATCAGTGTGATTGTAATTAATTTATTGCTTTTTTCGTTTCCGCCCCTAGGGAATAAACGTGGACGCGTAGCCTAAGTAGAGCCAGTGTGAGTGTGAATTTATTTCCTCGTTTCCGCTCCTAGGATATAATCGCGGACGCGTAGATTTAAGTAGAGTCAATGAATGAGTCTGTGCATGAACCACAAGTGTCGCCAATCATATTTGTAAAGTAGAATCAGTGTGATTGTAATTAATTTATTGCTTTTTTCGTTTCCGCCCCTAGGGAATAAACGTGGACGCGTAGCCTAAGTAGAGCCAGTGTGAGTGTGAATTTATTTCCTCGTTTCCGCTCCTAGGATATAATCGCGGACGCGTAGATTTAAGTAGAGTCAATGAATGAGTCTGTGCATGAACCACAAGTGTCGCCAATCATATTTGTCGTTGTCTTTATACATTTTATGTCGCATGTCTAGCTGTATTCAGTCTCGATTTGTTGAGACCGATCAGCGCCCTTAAACACCGCGATTCAATTGGCAGTGATGCGCTTCTTTTGTGACTCCAATCATTATCTTGTCAGTGTAATAATTGCGATTCACGAAATTGCATCACTGCTCAATTTCCGACTTTGAAATTGAACAAAAAACTGTCCCCTAGCCAATCCCACCCACGTAACTGACTCGTTCTAATAAATTACTGTAGCAAATTTTATTTACTGCCTGGACACAGTCTTTGATAGTTGCCGAAGGAGCTGGTAACTTATTGAAGCGTCCTACGTAGTTATTAATATTTTCTCCAGTGATTTATCCCAACTGTACCACTAATATATTTTTTCTGTTTATAGGTCTCTACTAACTAATTTTATGTTATTTCTGTTTACAGGTTTTTGCTAATTGATTTTTTCTGTTTACAGGTTTTTACTAATTATTTTTTTTTCTGTTTACAGGTTTTTACTAATTAATTTTTTCTGTTTACAGGTTTCTGCTAATTAATTTTTGTTTTTTCTGTTACAGGTTTTTACTAATTAATTTTTTTCTGTTTACAGGTTTTTACTAATTAATTTTTTCTGCTTACAGGTTTTTACTAATTAATTTTTTTCTGTTTACAGGTTTTTACTGATTAATTTTTTCTGTTCACAGGTTTCTGCAAATTAATTTTTGTTTTTTCTGTTCACAGGTTTTTACTAATTAATTTTTTTCTGTTCACAGGTTTCTGCTAATTAATTTTATGTTCTTTCTGTTTACAGGTTTTTACTAATTAATTTTTTATTTTTTCTGTTCACAGGTTTCTGCTAATTAATTTTATGTTCTTTCTGTTTACAGGTTTTTACTAATTAATTTTTTTCTGTTTACAGGTTTTTACTAATTAATTTTTTTCTGTTTACAGGTTTTTACTGATTAATTTTTTCTGTTCACAGGTTTCTGCTAATTAATTTTTGTTTTTTCTGTTCACAGGTTTTTACTAATTAATTTTTTTCTGTTCACAGGTTTTTGCTAATTAATTTTATGTTCTTTCTGTTTACAGGTTTTTACTGATTAATTTTTTTCTATTTACAGGTTTACAGGATATAATTAATTTATGACTTTTTCTGTTTACAGGTGTAATTTAATTTTTCTTCTTCTGTTTCCAGGTTCACAGGATGCATCTAACTGATTTCTCTTTTTGGTTCACAGGATATTCCATTAATTTTCCTTTTCCAGAGTTAAAATCATCCCATTCCACATGTTTCACGCTATCTACAACTCCGCTCTTTGTTCGACGACATTCCAGAAACAATCGGAGCGTGTTTAACAGTATTCAAATGCCAAGTTCAGTGAAAGGTACTTACATATTTTTAGAATTGCAAATCTATTTTATAATTATTTTCGTCATTTATATGTTTTCCTAACCAAACCCCATCCTCTTTTCTTCCCCTCCCCGATGGAACATGACCTACCACCTTCACGTGGTTTCCATCGTCTGATTCTAATTATAACGTACAAATTCATGCCACCGAAATTCACCGTGCGAACATAGTTTCTAATAATCTGATTGGCTTTTGAACAAAACGTCTGTCTGGAAGGCTAATCAGATTATTAGAAACTATTATCGCTCGGTGATTTTTGCTCCCATGAATTTGTACCTATATTCTTCAAAACAATTGACAGTTTACGAAGAATAGTAATTACAATCAGCTAAGTGTAGGTCTCCCCTTGAATAATACATTAATTTTTCCAGATTCATTACATTCAATGGTTTAGTATAAATTAAGAAAAAACTATTTTATTTAGCTACTTATGACTCGATCAAAGTCGAATTCGGCAAGGACGCAGATGCAAGGAAATTATTCACTTATTTCTAACCGACTGTGTCTATTCAGACCCCCACCCCTACGGTATGCGGCATACACGGTGTGCTTTAGACTTGGCACTTTTTGGTGCAAATTGGCGCTTACTGCGCCAATAACGGCGTTCGACTTGAAGAGCATTAATTGACAATAGTTTCAAATCGACTGTGAAGAAAAATCCGAAATTGAGAATGTACGAAAAACAAAATTGTCGTCAATACGAAAATATATACTTTGATTAAATTTAATATTTATCGTTTTTTATAGCTAAATCTATTTATTTTTGACAAGTTACTTTTTGCATAGAGTATATGCTGTATATTTAACAAGAATTTCAATCATTAAATTAAACTTAGTTGTACAAAAAAAATTATTTATGGACAATTGTCAGGTTTGAGACGATCAACACAGTTGAAATCCTTGAAAAATATCTGAGAATTCATAAAATACAAAAATAAATGTTTTTCAGTTTCACTGAGGTTTCCATTTTCGTATTTCACGCATTGCGTGTGCACAGAACTGATCCAAAATGCTTCGAGAGGATCGTAGGACAGTTTTGGCAGTTTGTCGTTTATCGAAGCTTCAAGTAAAAAATCCTGAAAGGCACCACGGGCAGCGTCCAGACTGAGTATCAGTGCCAAAAAATTTTTTTCATCTTTGATTCGGTATCTGTCGCACTGGTGACAATTTAACGGATAATTCACGGCTTTGTAGGCACTTAGGGGAATCATTTTATCGTCGAGCATAGCCTGACTGAGAATTAGGGCTAAGTGCGTCCCTAAACCGCCATAATTCATGTAGTCTGGCACATCTTGGTCGTAGAAACTGCTCTGAAGAAATAACGTGGGTACTTCTGTCGAAAAAAAAAAATTGAATTTGTCATCTGAATTACTTGATATTTAATTAATTTTTCTTACCGAAATTTTTCAAGAAGTTGTTGAATTGCAGATTTCTTCCAGGGCTGTAGTAGACCGTCCAATGCCACTTTTTGTCGTTGGGACTTATCGCTTCGTATTTACGCATGAAATTATGTAGATTTGCATTCAAAATGCTCTGAAAAAAATTCTCATTTTCTATCTCTAGGCCTTCGTAGTATTTTTCAACTTTTTCGTCGTGGTAAAAATTTTTTGCATAGGTCAGATAGGTGGAAAATTCTTGAATATTCTTCACTATTTCCGACTGATTGTCAGAGGTTTTTAGCTGAAATTGAACATCCGATTAGTTGGATTTTTATAATTAATTTATCCTATCGTATTTTTGAAAACGTTATTAAAACATTTAAACAAATAATTTTTGTCTCACCTGCTCGAAGGATGACCCATTTTGTACCTTTTTTAAGAACGTAAAGCGGCTGATTTTCTCCGTGATTTTTAAGCTCTTTTTTGAGGGCGTGGAGACGATTTTTATGCCCTACGGCGGAAAGTACCACTTTTTAGCCTCAAAAAAGTAAGTGACAAAAAAGCCACTTTACGCATAACAAAACGCTTCCAAAATGGGTCAATTTCTTCGCAGATTGGACAGAAAAGTAGTTTTTTTTTACTCTTGAGCCGCCATATAGTAGCCGATTTGTTTAATTCTGACATTCGTGTCTAAAGTGTGTCTTTTTTTACTAGTGCGTAAAATGTCGCATGTTTTTCAAAGATCCTGCGGACTCTTTAGAAACTATAATGACAGCTGTTAAAAAATTGGGCCACTTAATGGCGGCACCAGAGTGAAAAAATCGAGAGTTATTGACATTTGTTGCGAAAAATAGAGTGTGTGACATGTGTGCAATGGCGGCAATGTTGACAGCTTGAAGTTTGTACTCTCCAGGACTACATTCGCAAGATTTGATTTCGTGTACAACCCTCAAATTTGTCTTGCGAATGTAGTTCTGGCTCGTGATAAACTTGCTTGCTGTCAAAAAACTGCCGTTTTTACGCAATTGCCACAATATATACTATTTTAAATAATGAATAATAAACGTACTTCACCAAATTTAATTCGAAGTTGATTTTGAATGTTCGTCATTAAATTGTTAATATTTGCCTTATTCCTGGGATTTAAGAACTCTTTAAGCTGCAGAGCATCAACCGCCAATTTCATTTTTTCCGGGACAATATCGAAGCATTTTTCCTTTCTTGATCTGCGATCGAAAATCCCCACGTTTCTGCCAAAATCATCAGCAATTAATTCTACGGAACTGTCTACCACTGATCGCCATATTATGTAGTTCGCTTGCACTCGTCGCGGGGTATTTTCCAAAAGATCCATGTATTCATGCAGAAATGATGGTCTCCACATGAAAACTTGTTCACTGTCAATTCCAGAAATTTCCCAATGAATTATTTTCGACCAAAAATCCTTCCAGGGAATAGTTGGATGAAGTTTCATGATGTCGTTAAGCGATAAAATATTACTCTCTTCCACATTGGATAGATTTTTCGGAGAAAAAATCTGTAATTAAAGATAAATAATTTTTGGTACATCCGTATCTTATGCAGAATTGAAATGCTACCTCAAAAAGTTTTTTGTCGAGTTCGAGAACTTGCCAAAGTTCGTTCTCTGGAACTGCTGCACCCATTGCACTAGCAATTTTGACCATTCGCTCGTGATATGAATGAACGAGGGAGTTATTTAATCCATTTATCCGACTGTAGTTGAAGATATGTTCAACCGGGCTGACCTGTAAGTGTGAAAGTTAATTTAGTTTTTTTATTTTTCGTTTAGTGACAAGTTTTTATGATACTGACCGCCAGCATGCGTTTGTCTTTACCGAACAGCTTGTGTGTTTCGATGTGAAACTTGACAAAAGTATCAAATGGAAAGCCAGTTTTGCGCAAATCGAAAGTTAAATGCATCCACGAGAAATTATCCTCCTTCCACTCGTCTCCTGCAACTACGGGCCATCCTCCAAATTCTTCGATATACTTCTTCAAAGTCTTCAGACCATTCTTCTCAATCGCAGCTATCAAGAGAGTCAGTAAAATAATTTTTAACAATTGATTCAAGTACATTTTTTACTTAGCTCTGACGAAAAAAAATATTTTTTCAACACTTGCAATTCCACGATAACTCTAATTGAATGATATCAATTTTTAAAAAATGAATGTTTAATCTATGTGTTATTATATCGTCTGTTGGATGGACTAGGATTTTTGAAAAAGATTGACATTTTCGATTTTTTTCATCCTTTTAAAGATGAAAATAATAAAAGTGAACTGATTTTTACATTTTATCGCGTCACCATTTTTTTTATGGCTGTTCGTAAATACTTTTAGTTCATCTTATAGCAGCACCATTGCTGAATAAAATGGCGTCTGGATTTTTCTTTAGAATTAATTAGAACGTTTGGAATCGTGGCTGTTGTGAACATTTGGAAGAAGACAACAAAAACAAATTCATTTCTTGGTCGGAATAAAAATTTTTTTCTCAACTTTTGGGAGAAAATATTACTTAAAAAATGTATAGTACAGTTACTTACGTGTATTCATGCAAGATTCGTACAGACTTTTCACCTGTTGATACATTTTCGGTTCTGTAGAGTTTTTTGTCATCATGAGTCGATGGAATTTTTCGATTGCCTTGTTCTGAATCATATCCAATCGACTGACACTCGGCAAACCTGGGGAGATTTGAGCATTTTTCATAAAACCTCCACAGACAAAGAGATAGAAATTGTCACATGGTTTCACATTTTGATTTAAATCCGTCAGTATTTCATTTGCAAGACGGCGGCATGCGCCATTTTCGCAAGTATTATTCAACACTTGAAGTTTTCGAGTTTCCGGGCGGCATATTTTCGCTGTAAAAATATCATTGATCAATAGAAAAACCGAAAAATGTCATTTTCTTTATGCAAAAATAATAATAATAAATTTTCAAACCTATAATTATTGAGGATTCCGGTAGATTTCGTGGTCGAAGCCACATTTGCACGCACAAAACTGAGATCACAATCCCCATTACTATCCCCAAGATTGTCAGGACGATGAAAATCAATTTTGGATCCATCGACTGTTTTGTGAGCCATATTTTTTTTCTAAAAAAAACAATTTTTTTCCACTTTATTAATTTCAAGAAAGACGATAAAAAAGTTATTTTTTTCTCCACACACACACACGCACACAATAAAAACAAAAATAGATTAATATCAGCATTTTCCATCTTTTTGAGGTCGTTATAATCTGGTTTCTGTCTATTATTTCTGAGAATTTCATCTGTTATCGCCGAGTGATTGCACTAAGTCTTTTTTTAATACCCACTAACTGTTTCAGAAAATAAAAACCACAAAAAAAATATTGTGAAAAATCCAAGTTATTTAACTAATATTTCATTTCTAGAGCATTTTTTGTTTAATCTTAAAAGAATGAAGAAAAATGTCGGCTACCTCAAAAATGTGAATATTATTGTTTAAAAAAAACTTTGTTTAATGATCTATAATTTAACTATAATCAGTTTTATTTAATCAACAAATTTCAACTTACATAACGTTTTCTCTTTTTGTTAAGATAGTCATATTTTTCACAGTGCGTCGAAGATTGGTCTTCAACGAATGAAACTTTGAGATCGACTAAGCAAACAATGACATGTTTCACTGTCCGACAGCACAGTGGATTAAAAGCCTTGAGCTAATGAGAGTGCGTGGATTCCGAGAATCTTTGTTCACAACATAACCTCAAAATTGAAACACATTCTACATATGTCGCGTCGGTATACGTATATATGCTATATAAAAGCCAGAAAAACACACTTGTATCAATCATTCTAGTTAAAATCAACCACATTTTCCAACTGCTCAGTACGCAGTATATTGTTAATCCTATGTACTGTTGTTATCCCACTACCACGGGCGCTCACAGTCCGAGTTACTTGTAACACTTCACAGTAGAGTTCGTAACTTCGTACAGTACAGCGCGTAGAGAGTACACAGCTGGTGTTATGTTCGAAAAAGTGTTGGAAAGGATGTAAGTAAAATGATTGAAAAATATATTCCAGTAGATATAACATTTAAAAGACTGTAAACATGATTAATAATTTTTTTTTTGCATTCAGATGCAAATTTTATTGGTAAAAAGGTTTTTTTTTTTTTTTTTTCAACTTAGACAAATATTTTGTCAATGGTAATTGTGAAGTAGAGAAGAAGTTAAACTTTTCTTACGAAATGAAAATTAAGTTAAAAAAAAAATGAGTTCGATGTATTTTTTTTCTCCGAATTTTATAATAATTTTAATGATCGTCACTTCATACATTTTCTTGGAATCGATCGGCTATCATATTTAGTGTAGTTAAGCTTAAAAAACAACACATGAAATGAAGTATAAAATAAAATTTCCCCTACCCTGTATACTAAATTATTTTTCGCATTGGAAAAAACCGGAAATTCGTTAGAAATTTAATTATATATTTTAACTGTGAAGAAAATAATTTTATTTGTTTTTTTTTTGTCATCTAGAAAATCGTGGCAAAAGTATTTCCCGAACGTAAAATGGTTGTTCGTGATACTCACGATTCTCGGAATTACAACGGTCGTTATAGCAACGGTTTTCTGCGTAGTCATGTGGGAGAAAAGTAGAAATTTATCGGATCTCCGTCGTCCGACAAAAATCGATGATCTGCTTCAAAAATGGGGTAAGTTCACTGATTAAAAAATTTTTTTCAAAAAAACAAAACAAGCATTGTTTTCGACACACAAATAATCCAGAATTCCACCCGTACGCCATTTAAAAAAGTTTTTTTTCTTTTTGTAAAAATCGAAAAAAAAATTGTTGCAGAGACCAGAAGTCATATGGAAGAAGAAATTGATCTGATCAATGGTCAAAACAGGAATGTATGCCTAAACATATCCTGTAATCGGACTGCAAATGAGTTTCTGGCTGATATGAATGAAAAAGTAAATCCGTGCGATGATTTTTATTCTTTCGTTTGTGGGAATTTCATCAAAAATGCCCAAATTCCATCAGGCCCGCTTAGAATCAGCCGGTTGGAGATGATCGAGATGGCAGCAATCGAAAAATTTCACGAATTCATGACTAAAGACAACGAAACTGATGAATTGAATGCATTTAAAAAGATGAAAAATTTTTACAAAGCCTGCATAAATACACGTAAGTCACAATAACGTACATTTTTTCAAGTAGTTTTTCTCCCCACCTCCGAGAAAATAGTATACGTTGTGCGCCAAGGTGCTAAAGCGAGCGTTTTCAAGCCGAGTGGAGGCCTAAACACTCGTTTTGGAGCAAGATGCTTTAGTTCTTTGTAAAACGCGGAGAAAACTCTAGTTTTTGTGATGCGAGTGATGCTCAAAAATCAGCCATCACAAGCTCGGTTTGAGTTTTAGTGACTAGGCCCTAAAATACCATTTTTTAAAACTTTGCTTTTGTACCGACGGAGAATGGCTGATTTTAGAGCCTCAGAAGCAGCGCTAAAACGAGTGTTTTAGCTCCGTTGAAAAAAAAATTTTTTCTATCAAGGAATGAACTTGTTTTTTGAGAAAAAAATTAGACACTATTTTACTCAACAACGGGATTGCTATAAGGTAGACTAAAATTATTTACGAGAAGCCATTAGAAAATGTAAAAATCCGCTTTCATTTTTTTCATCTTTAAAAGGATGAAAAAAATCGACAATATGAATGAATTAAAAAAATCCTAGTCCATCCGAAAGAAGATATAATAACACAGAAATTAAGCATTTGTTTATTGAATTTGATTCCGATTAATGAGAGTTATCGTGGCTGCAAGTGTTGAAAACTTTTTTTTTTGTGACAGCTGAGTGAAGAATATACTTAAATCAATTTTTAAAAATTGTTTTACTGACTCTGTTGACAGCTGTGGTTGAGGAGAATGGTCTGAAGACTCTGAAGAAGTATATCGAAGAATTTGGAGGATGGCCCGTAGTTGCAGGAGACGAGTGGAAGGAGGATAATTTCTCGTGGATGCGTTTAAGCTACAATTTACGCAAAAGAGGCTTCCCATTCGATGTTTTTGTCAAGTTTCAAGCAAAATCATTTTCACTTCTCCAAAATGGCCCACGCATACTGACAGTACGTTGCAAATATCGGGAATTTAGTGGAATAAATAATTTAATTTTGCCTCCTAACGGCTAAAAATGAAATTTATTCAATTTTTATGATCAAAAAAAATTTTTTTTCTTGGTTATTGTTGCAGGTGAGCCCAGGAGATCCTATTATTAGTTACAGTGAACTAAAAAATCGTGATGTACTTCGAAATACCACTCTGTTTCGTATGAAGAGAATTGCCGAGTTGATGGGCGCAGTCACACCTGAAAATGAACTTCAAGAAATTTTAGATTTTGATAGAAAAATTTTTGAGGTATGTAAAAAAAATTTTTATTCTATTAAAATACAATTTAATGAGATTTTAACGATTTAAATTTACAATTTTTAATTGTAATACATTTCTTCACTATTTTTGAGGCGTTAAAAAAATTTTAAACGCGACAATTTATTAAGAAAAAAATTTTTTTTTTCCATTATTGATCTAATATTATATTTTTTTTGCATGTATTTATTGAGTTTTTGAAATAATTTTAAATAGAGCGTTGTCGGTAATGACAGGAAAGAAATGTTGGCAATGACATCGGATATTTCAGTGATGAAGAAAAAATATCCAGAGATTCCTTGGATAATTTTTGAATCAGAAAAACGTGATAATATTCACATTGAAAATTCCGAGTTTTTGGATCACTTAGAAAATCTTTTAAAATCAACTTCAAAACGAGTTCAGGCAAACTACATCATATGGAGATTGTTGGTCGACAAATCGGCAGAATTATTGATCGAAATGCCACTCAATAATCAATCTAAAAAAGAAAAATGTTTTCAAATCATCTCAGAGAAAATGCACATGAGTTTTGACGCACTGCACGTAAAAAAATACTTGACACCTGAGGCGAAATCAAAACTTGACAAATTAATCGCCGATGTGAAATTTCAAATCAGCCAGAAATTCAAAAAAGTAAATAAATATACCATTAATATTATTTATAATTTATTTATTTAATTTTAGCACATAAAAGTAATTATTATTTCATTCAAGCTTCAATCAGATGAAATTTCCGTTCTTTCTTACCCATTGGATCTTTTTGATGGCAAAAAAATCGAGGAATATTACAGTGACTTGATTATCGATGATGATAATTTTATTAACAGTTATTTAAACTGTAATCTTCACAATGCAAATCGGCAATTTGACCAGAAAAAGCTTCCAGGCGCTGTTGGAGGCTATTGGGACTGGGCAATGTACGAAAAATCTGGAAATAAATTAAAATTCAATAAAAAACTACGAGCAATTGGTAAGTAACATTAAAATTAATTTTAGAAATATTTTTAATCATATAATTAAAATTTTATTTTATTTTATTATTGCAGAATTACCTGTGTCCATGCTGCAGAGCAGTGTTTTTGACTCTTACCACCCGGACTACGTTAATTACGGAGGTTTAGGAGCACAAATGAGCCTATTACTGAGTCGGGCTATGCTTGAGGAAGGAAAAACTCCTCTGCCTGCGTATACAACCGTAAACTACCAGGGAAAGTGCTATCGTTATAATAAATATCGAGTGAAGAATGAGGAGAATTTTCGAGCGATGCAAATCGCCATGGACGCCACTTCTGCGGCGGTTCGAGAGTTTTCAAAGGATTTCACAGTAAATGATAAACTTCTTCATTTTCCGTACGACTTTTCCCAAGCATTTTGGGTCAGTTCAATGCACTCTCAGTGTGTGAAACACAAAAAACCGATTCTCGACTTGCATAGTGAAGTTCACCAAGATTTCACCCTGTATTTTTTGAATATTCCAAATTTTTTAGAGGATTTTAAATGTGTCAATAAAACAAAACGAAAGGATTGTTAGATAATAATATAATTCTTAATTATTTTTTCGTTTGTTTCTGATATATTAAAAAAATCGAATAAGAATTATTATGGCAGATTTTCATTTATCGAAAATTAAATGTTTGCAAAAAATATATTTTTTAAACACAGATTTAAATAAAATAAAGAATTTTGTCAGCAGGAATTTGTATTCTGTACTGAGTAAAAAAAAATTTACTTTCTCTAATTATGTGAATTTATTGTTTGTGAATAATTGTGAATTTTTGAAACGGCTGGAAGGTAAAAAACGTTATATTTCTGGGTTTTTCGAAGAAAAAAAAATTTTTCCACACTGTTGCGATGACTTAGTTAGAAAATTGAAAGAAATAAAGATATATCCTGTTTTTAAAAGTTACTTTTGATTCTCACTATCTAAAAACTCAAAAAATTCCGTGTAAATGGTTTCAAGTCTTTTTTTTTTTCATTTGAACTTCACTAATTTTCGATGAAAATTTTCTGTCATCATCAGGACTTACATAGAGATTTTCCACGAGTCGCAACACTTTATGAAAATTTTTCTCATCGTACAGAAAAATATTAAATAGATGTTGTCGATGTATTTAGATATATTTTTGCAAATATTTTCAAAAGTTTATCCCTGACCTATTGATTTATCTAAATATATGATGCCCTAAAAATTATTAGATATCAGAAATATTAGTCAAACATTACAAAATCATGATTTCTAAAATTTCATGCATTGATAAAATCGAGAAAAGTATATTATTTATATTTACCAACAGATGTATACATATAGAAAAACAAAATATGAACATAAATATACTTATAACTGTATTATAATTGTTAAACGAAGAAAAATATCGATAATTTAGTGGAAATTGGCATTGAAAAACAGTCACGCAGCTCGATATTGTCTTTTTCAAAAGCACTTGTGTAGCATTAAAATTATCAACAAACTTTGTGTCCATTGTTTCTGCGATATTATGAAAAAATAATAAACGTATGCAATTATTTATGCTGACAGCAATTATTTTAATAGCACACTTTTAAACAGAAAAAAAAAAAGAAAAATGACCTTAGATAGCATAGAATTCATTAGAACTTTAAGAATTTAAAATCATCTCAAAGTCTTCTTTTGTTTTTATTTTTTATTCGTTGACAGTAAAACTATTCTGCTATAAGAATAGAGAAATACTTAATATACCCAGCTTATCAACAAAAATGCTTAGTTGGTGTACAAACTGAAATATATGTATAATAACACAAAGTTGAACGTTTATAACGGTCGCAACTTGATAAATGTATAACGAACTTACACAACACATGTTTATCGATAAAGTTGATGAAAAAAAATAGCGGATAATTATTTTAATAAACAAGTAATTAAACGGACAATAAAACTGAGAACGGACTGCGTTCGATTCACAATTTGTGTCTACACAAAATTTCGGAAATTCAGTTCAAAATGGTTTCAATATCATTTTCGCTTCTTTTAATTTTAATCACGTCCAGTGAGTATCATTCTGTCACAGCTTTTGGACTTCCAGGACTCGGTGATATTCAGATGTACGCCAGTTTTGCAAGTGATGCAGTTGGCGTTTTGAAGGGAGATCTGCCGGTATCAGCATTGCTTATCGGGAGCAATGATGGGGCAACTATGGACAAAATTCTGGATTCTATCAGTGATATATCTAAGAAGCTCGATGACTTTGGCGATAACCTCCGTGCCCAATTGGACGCACAATCGGAGCGATTTGACAAAAGATTCGACGAAATCAATGCAAAGTTGGACAAAATTCTTATTGATCTTCCGCTGAACGAAAAAGCTTTGCACATGACGCGAGAACTACATGCCTACATGGTTCGAATCGACGATCTCTATAGCAAATACGAGAGA
Organism: Macrocentrus cingulum; assembly: GCA_002156465.1. NCBI lineage: Eukaryota > Metazoa > Arthropoda > Insecta > Hymenoptera > Braconidae > Macrocentrus > Macrocentrus cingulum. The sequence continues at coordinate 78,564 of MVJL01004332.1, forward strand.
TATTCCATGGGTCGTGATCAATTCACTAATTACACCATCAAAAAATTCATCGAGACTCTGACTTCGGACAGACACGGCGATCTTACTGACGTATTATCTCGAATGTTTGCGCTGTTAATTCCCGAAAGAAGTAGCGGATTTACAGATGGTATTTTTGACGTTTTAGCATTGCAAATGGTGGTAAGTAAATTTTATAAAACAAGAAAGTCCATGAATTTTCGTTTCAACATATTACTACTAGCTACATTTTATTACAGACATCAAGAAATGTAGTCTGTGGAACTAAAAAATCAGTACAAATTCAGCTCTATGACATCTACGAGTCTATCATGGTCACAGAAACGAGGGGTTTTATAATGTCCATTTTCGCTTACGCTATGATGTCAATATTTGAAAAAAGTAAGTTAACTACATTTCTTCATTGAATTTTCAAGTTCAATTCTTCAAAATAAATTGCGTTAAACCAAAAAAAATATTGATCAGTAGTAAAACAAATCTTTCGAAATAAATTTTCAGCCCCATTCAATGCAGAGTTGGATTTCCAGCGAGACCAGTTGGTGGAACGAACCGATCATTATCTAAAAATCACAGCGAAATCAATGCAAATGCTTCCACTGAACGTTGAGCTCTGTGATGCTCCTCATTACGTTGAAGGTATTCAATTATTACATATATTAATTTTCCTCATACGCCCATGAAAAGTTCACTTTTTTACTCCGGCGCAAAGAACAATGTGTTCTTCGCACCGAAATAAAATTCATCACTATCAACCTCTTAAATGACTCAAAAAATCAAATGACTTATGAAGAAAAAGTGTATGCGGGCCCAGAAAGAGAAGTATCATATTATATGTATAAAATCAGAAAAAGGTTGATCGTTTTATTTTGCCAATAAGGTATTGATTACGTCAATCTGGATACAATTTACGAAAAGGCTTCCTACAAAGGACGTTCTATAAGTTTGATGGCGCAGATTGCAGATATCGAAAATAACATGTAATTCGGATTATGAGCTCCAACGAAAAAATCGATTTTTCATTTAAACGTTTTCAGGGTTATGAGTGGAATTCGCTTTGTAAACAAGAATGACGAAATGATAGAATGTCAGATACAACAAACCCGCTTATTACCGCAGGGTGTCCTTGACAGGAATGAGTCTTGGAAAGAGCTCCCACATCTCATCTTCAGTGAGAAAGAGACTGCGTATGGATCGGGTTATTACGAGTATGCCAACGGAACCGATCTTGAAGACACAGACTACATAGGTGTAAGTACAGATTACCTGAACGCGATAGTCTTGGATGACGTAGTACTTCCACGTGATTACGTTTTGGCTGGCGTTAAAATTATACTGTTGGACGAGTGTTTCTACTTGGGAATATATGGAGTTAAATTTGATTATAAAACTGGCGAATTAGATCCTAATGATACAATATGGAAACGATCAGACTACGAATACAAAGATTCAGATTTTGACGAGGAGTGAGTACACAATACTAAAATGTATCTAATATTTTAAATCGCTGAGAGAGATGTACTAAGTCGTTTTTCTTTTAGACCGCCGCAACGAAAGCGTCCTACAGAGGCTGAAAAAAACTTTATAGATTCTAAACCGAAAGATGTTCTTATGATGGGACCTGCGGGTGGACAGTATTCGCCGGTCGCTCCTTATTTTGATGCAAGACCCGTTGAGATGCAATCCATGAGCTTCGCTTTGTCTGGACTAGGATTATACCACCGAGGTGCTCCAGGATACGGAGGATATTTCAATTTACGATTGTTGACTATTGATTTATCTCAATATGTAAAGTACTAATATAACATTGAATACATGTCGTCTCTGACCTCAAAAAAATATGCGAGAAGAAAAAATGACGGGAAATTGTAGCGGCGAAGTTGGATTGTTCGAGATTGTTTCTAAACTCCTGCCCTAGCAAACCGACTCGTCACTCAAAACGCTCCATTGACGTGTCAATATTTTCAAATGATCGCTACCCGGCATAAAAATCAACGTCGAGTCGCTTTGTTCAGGCAGATATTCAAAGTGTCCACAATCCTTTCGGGTATCTTTTTTTTTTCTTCTCTTTTTAATTTATTTATCACTTTATGACTACCTACAAAGTATAGGTATATTTTGGTCGTTCGAGTAGAACTTCGTACATAACTTACTATATTTATACTAACGTGGAGAAAGAGTATGAATGAAAATGTGAAAAATTCAATACTACAGAGAATGAGATATTATAATTTTTGTTTTATTTTCACTTCACATGTAAATTCTTTTTCTATAGTATTGCAAGCGCATATGAAAAGTTACATAATGGACAAAAAAAATTCCGCTCAATTATATAAAAAATAGAAAAATACTTAATATATCTAGCTTATCGACAAAAGTGATTAGTTGAAGTACGGGCGATAGTAGGATAATACAAAGTTAAACACTTATAATGGACGCAACTTGATAAATGTATAACTTATATAACATATATGTTAAATAACTATCGTCATAAATATCGTCCGCTATTTAAAGAAACAAGTAATTAAACGGACGATAAAACTGACAGTGAATTGCGTTCGATACACAAATTGTATACTGCATAAATTTCGAGAATCTAGTTGAAATGGTTAGATAAAACATGTGTTATATAACACATGTTTTATCAACAAAGTTGATCAGAAATAGTTTGCTACTCATTACTTATACGGATAATTATTTTAATAAACAAGTAATTAAAGGAACGATAAAACTGATGACAGCAGACTGCTTTCGATTCACAATTTGTGCATGCATAAAGTTGGAAAATTCAGTTAAAATGGTTTCAATATCATCTTCACTTCTTTTCATTTTAATCATTTCCAGTGAGTATTATTCTGGCACAGCTTTTGGCCTTCCAGGACTTGGTGATATTCAGACGTATGCAAATTTTGCAAACGATGCAATTGGCGTTCTGAAAGGGGACCTGCCGATAACAGCATTACTTACCGGAAGCACTGGGCCAACTCTGGATAAAATTCTGGATTCTATCAGTGATATATCTAAGCAGCTCGATGATTTTGGCGATAAATTCCGTGCCCAATTGGACGCACAATCGGAGCGATTTGACGAAAGATTCGATGAAATCAATGGGAAGTTGGACAAAATTCTTATTGATCTTCCGCTGGACGATAAAGCTTTGCAGCTGACACGAGAACTACACGCCTACATAGTCCGAATCGACGATCTTTATAGCAAATACGAGAGATATTCCATGGGTCGCGACCAATTCAACAATTACACCATTAAAAAATTCATTGAGGCTGTGACTTCGGACAGACAAGGCGATCTTGGTGACGTATTATCTCGAATGTTTGCGCTGTTACTTCCCGAAAGAAGTGTCGGGTTTACCGATGGTATTTTCGACGTTTTAGCATTGCAAATGGCGGCAAGTAAATTTCATAAAACCCGAGACTCCATGAATTTTCGTTTAAACATTTCAATAACTACATTTTATTGCAGAAATCAAAAGATATAATCTGTGGAACTAGAATTTCAGAGCAAATGCAGCTCTATGAAATCTACGAGTCTGTCATTATCACAGAGACAAGAGGCTTTATAATGTCCATTTTCGCTTACGCTATGATATCAATATTTAAAAGAAGTAAGTTAACTATATACTTCTTGTTTTAATTTTATAGTTATGATTTTTCAAAATGAAAATCATCAAACCGAAAATATATTGAGCAGTAAAAAAATCTCTCGAAATAATTTTTCAGCTTCATTCAATTCAGAGTTGGATTTCCAGCGAGATCAATTGGTAAAACGAACCGATCGCTACTTAAAAATCGCAGCAAAATCGATGCAAAGACTTCCACAAAACGTCGAGCTCTGCGATGCTTCACGCTACGTTGAAGGTATATATAATCAAATATATAAATTTATTAAGTCAGAAAAAAGTTGATTGTTTTATTTCGACAATAAGGTATCGATTACGTCAAATTGGATTCATTTGACGGAGATGGACCCTTGAAAGGGCGCTCCATTAGCGCGATGGCCCAGATTGCAGATATCGAAAACAACATGTAATTCGGTTTGAGTATAGCTCCAATGAAAAAATCAGTTTCTTATTCAAACGTTTTCAGGGTGATAAGTGGAATTCGCTTCGTCAACAAGAATGACGATATGATAGAATGTCAGATACAACAAACCCGCTTATTACCACAGGGGGTCATTGATAAAAATCAATCTTGGAAGGAGCTTCCACGTCTCATCTTCAACGGGAAGGGAGATAATTATTACAAGTTTTCTAACGGAACTAAAGTTGAACCTATTCAACTTATAGGCTTAGGTAGAAGGGACACACGGGCATTGCTATTAAATGATGTGGTACTTCCTAATAATTACGCTTTAGCTGGCGTTCAACTCCAACAGGAGTGGCAGTATATGTACCTGAGTCTATATGGAGTTAAATTCGATTTTGAAACTGGCAAATTAGATCCTCATGATACAATATGGCATGATTCCGACTATATTCAGGATCCCAATGATCTATGGCAAGCGTACGTTCACAACACTATAATGCTTTCAAGATATTTTAAGACTCTAAGTGATATACATATACTAAATGATTTTTTGTTTAGACTACCGAAGCTCAAGCTTCCTACAGAGGCTGAAAAAAATTTTGTAGATTCTAAACATGGAGATGTTGTCATGATGGGACCTGTGGTCGGTGCGCAGTCACCAGTTGCACCTTTCTTTGATGCAAGACCTGTCGAAGTACGATCCATGAGCTTGGCTTTGTCTGGACTAGGATTATTTCACCGGGGTGCTCCAGGATACGGTGGATATATTAACTTTCGATTGTTGACTATTGATTTATCTGAATATGTAAAATACTAATAGAAAATTACCATGTATACGTGAAATTCACTTGTCTTGAATGCCCGAATCTTCTTAAGGCGCCTTCTTCCTGCAATTTCTTGAAAGTCAACGAAGAAATCTTTTTGCAGAGCATATTGTAGATGTTAATTTAATACAGAAAATTATCTATAGACGCTGAAAAATTCTGATAACTTTTTTGAAGACAATATATACTTTATAAAACGAATATACAGCACTATACTATTGAATGGATATATCTTGAAATATATCTTTTTTTTAGACAGCCGAGTCAAAAGCTTCCTACAGAGGCTGAAGAAAAATTTGTAAATAATAGTGAACCTGAAGATATTGTCATATAGTGGAAGTTGTGGCCGAAAAGGATTCACCGGTTGCTCGTTTTTTTTTATGCAAGATCCGTTGAGATGCGATCCATGAGCTTATAGCTGTGAGTCAGCGTGTTTGTCAGCGACAAATAAATAAATAAATATCGAGAAATGTATTTCAACAAATTTATAAAGTGTTTAAAATTTTTTTTTTTGGGCTCCTAGCCAACCTATTTACCAAAAAATGCTTCATCGACGCATTAATATTTCCAAATTATCAACAGAAAACTTGACGTAGAATCAACATCGAATCAGCCGCCTATATAAACATCTGTATCGACGCTCGAGGTAGATATCCGACATATCTACAATCCTCTCCGGTAATTTTTTTCCATTCTCTTTTCAACTTTATATCAATTCATATGACTTGTTGAAATAAAACGTCGTACAAAACTAACTTTTAACTTACTAACGTGGAGACAAAACAATTTGACTAGTGACTCAAATCTAAAAAATCCTTGAATGGTTTTCTAACCTAAAAAATTGTTTTAGTGACAATTTTATCTACTCTAAAGAACAACTCTTAAAAATTCCTAAACGACTTAAAAATCTCTCACATTTTTCCAACAAATTCTTTGCTCAGTCGCCTCGAAAATCGCTTTAAACTCCAATAATGGTTTCTAACCTCAAGAGAAAGTGGTTTCACCCGACCAAAAGACTCTTCAGCCGTTTTTACGCGACTCACAGCCTGTCAGCAGACAGCGTGATGAATGTTTTTGACCGTCGAGCGAAGCTGCATCAACGAGAGCGTGCGGCGCAAAGCCCGGACGTGAAGCTATACGATTATTTGAAAGACGAGGTGGGTTACCGGCTGGCAGATCGGATATTCGACATTAAACGAGAGTTCCAAACCGCCCTGGACCTTGGCTGCGGTCGGGGGCACGTCTCGCAGCACGTCCTGGGCGAAAATGTGAAGAAATTAATCCTGTCGGACATGAGTCCGTCGTATCTGGAGCAAGCTCGAGTGCCAGAGGGTCTCGAGGTGGAAAAGCGTCTCCTGGACGAGGAGAACTTCACCGTTGATGAGTCTAGCATCGACCTGGTGATCAGTTGTCTCAGTCTGCATTGGGTAAATGACCTGCCGGGCTGTTTCAGCCGAATAATCCGCAGTTTAAGGAACGACGGCGTGTTTCTGGCTGCAATTTTCGGCGGGGAGACACTCTACGAGTTGCGTGGGTCTCTGCAGCTAGCAGAACTCGAGCGCCAGGGTGGAATCTCACCCCACATATCGCCCTTTACGCAAATTCGCGATATCGGCGGGCTGATGAATCGCGCAGGCTTCAGTATGCTCACAATTGACTGCGATGAGATTGTCGTGGGCTATCCGTCGATTTTCGAGCTCATGTGGGATCTGAAAGGTCAGTAATATTGATTAATATAAACAAAAATAACATTTAAATAATGCTGATTGATTTTTTTCAGGCATGGCCGAGAATAATGCAGCACGCAATCGTGTTTTGCACCTCAGGAGAGACACGATGCTCGCAGCTGCCGCAATTTACGAAGAGCTGTACGGAAAGGAGCGGGAAGATGGTAGTAAATATGTTCCTGCAACCTTCCAAATTATTTATATGCTCGGGTGGAAGCCTGATGCATCGCAACCGCGGCCTCTGCCACGAGGAAGCGCCGAAGTGTCGCTAAAGGATCTGCACAAATTAAATGAAATTATCAAGCATAAAGGAAAATTAGATGGCGATAAATGATGATTAATTAACTGTAGATTTGTAAAATATAATTTATTAAAAGTGGCATTTTATTACCCCTATTCATTGCAACTTTGTTTAAACCCATAAAAAATTGGATCTGGATATTCAGGAGATTTTTTTTGTTATTTCTGGTCGCACTGCTCTTTGTGCGTGACCACACCCTTCTCAATTAAGTCTGGAATTTCAACAGCAAGCCAGGGACCAAGCTGCAAATAGGGAAATGATTGTTTATTAATTAATATCCTATGAAAAATTATTTATAATCATATTCAGTGCAAATTACTGCACTTTTTCTCAAATATCTCAGGAATTATTAGAAATAGATAATTTTAGTATAAGACCTTTTTTGTAGAGAATTTCAAATACTACAAAAAAGGTTATAAGAAAAATTTACGTATCTCTCTTGGTTTTTGGGATATTGAGAAAAATAAAATCGGTTTAGAAAGAAAAGCTTACTCCAAGTGCCATAGCATGAGCGATGCCGAACTTGGGGACATTCCTGGCCCACAGGGGCTTGAAGTGGTCACTCAGACAAATTTTTCCACCTCTGTACATTTTTGCAGTTTTACCATCAAGCTCAGGAAGCGCTAATTCGGGCGACGTAGTGGGATACGTCACAGGAATCTAGAAAAAATCGTGTTAAATACTCTAGAGATTAGAGAAAAAAACTAAATATGTACCGTAACTCACGTCAAACTCGATGTCAAACTCATATTTCAACAAATTGTGGATAAACCAACACTTTCCGAACCACCTGGTGCCTTCTTTGTTGGATTCTAATCTGAACCAGTCGTTGTCAACAGTCTTGTTGTTTTGCACATACTGAAAATAAATTATTATCATGTGAAATAACTATCCATATGTTTAACTTTGAGTGTGTTGACATAAATATTCACTTAGGGCACCTGAATCAACGCTGTGTACTCCTCTTTCAGCCTCTGTACCCACAAATCCTTGTCTCGAGGCCCAGCCTTGGTTTTCAGCAATGGAATGTCACTCAGAGTTTTTTTTGTTGATGCATCGACCATTTTTATAAATTATTTCAATCACCAATTATTCCCATACACCAAAATCACACGAATCGTCAAAACACAAATTTACAATACACAGCTGATTGTACTTATTACAGAGTACTTACACCGTCTAGAGTCACGGCTAGAACTGTGAGGTTATGTTGACGTACAGTATTTTTTTTTTCAGACCCACTCAACAACAGTACAGCTCCTGACAATACCGACGAGGTATTTGAGGCTAGCCTCGCGCGCGTCTTGTCAAGTGTCAACGTAATCCAATAAAAAAAGGTAAATAAAACATTTGAAAATTTAAAAAGCCCTAAAAGTGACACTAAACAAAATCATCAGTCATTATTCAACAACTTTGACCAATAACGGTGAGTATAATTGTCGAAAAATTACTCCAAACTGTCTTAACCTCAAAAACTCAATACTAATCCCTTGTTTATTTTTCAATGTAACAGAAAATTCACTAAAAAAAGTACCATGGAAGTTAATCTCACTACACCAGAGCTTCCCGAAAATTCGGACTGCTTGCCTGAAACTCTAGTCGACAGTTCTGAGGCAACAAATCCAGAAAATGCTCCTGTCGAAGAATCTCCAATCCCACCGATGGAACCGTTTAAAAAACCGAAATTACTCATCGGTCCCCGTCGGGGAAAGGTTGGGCAACTGCGTGTGACGGCGTTCGAGACACCGACAGTCACAACCCCCGTGGAAAAACCTCCCTCATGCGACGAAACACCTGCGGCAGAGCCGGAAAAAGTCGTGGCAGCAAATGCTCCGCTTCCTCTGCCATACAACGAGCCTTCCTGGGGTGGAATCCCTCCAGTAAAGTACCAGGTAGAGGTGTTAAAGTCCGGAGTAATCCTCGAGACGACGAACCTATCAAAAAAGAGTTTTCACGTGGTGGGAAGACTTCCAACGTGCGACATTGCGCTGGCACATCCGACAATTTCTCGCTATCACGCGGTATTTCAGTACAAAGCCGAGCCGCACGAGAAAACCGCACGTGGACTGTATGTGTATGACCTAGGGAGCACGCACGGGACCTTCTGGAACGGCTTTCGGATCAAACCAAAGACCTACGTGCGCCTACACGGAGGGCACATGCTAAAATTCGGCTGCAGTCAGCGGAAGTTCATCATCCAGACGCCGGCGGACGAGGAGGAGGAGGAATCCGAGCACTCTGTGACAGAATTGAAGGAAATGCGGCGACAGGAGCTTCTAACGCGCGAGAAGGAGGAGCGAGAGCGCCGCGAGGCGGCCGAGGAGGCCGAGCGACTGCAAAAGGAGCGCGAGGAGCAGGAGGGAGTCAGCTGGGGGATCCCAGAGGACGCGGTGGAGGAGGAAGACGAAGCAGACCTGTCAGAAAATCCATTTGCGCTGACGGGCAACGAGGAACTCTTCCTGGACGACCCAAAAAAGACACTGCGAGGCTGGTTCGAGCGCGAGGGCTTTGACCTGCAGTACCAGACGGAGGAAAAAGGCGTAGGACAGTTTCTCTGCTGGGTGGAGTTGCCAATCGACCCGAGCGGGCGCTCCGTCCGGGCCGAGGCTCTCGTCAAAGGTAAAAAAAAGGAATCTGTGGTGCAGTGTGCCCTCGAGGCCTGTCGCATCCTCGATCGCCAGGGTCTTCTTCGTCAGGCGACGCATGAGGGCCGCAAACGCAAGACTCGCAATTGGGAGGACGAGGACTTTTACGACTCAGATGAGGACAATTTCCTTGATCGAACTGGCGCTGTTGAGCGCAAACGTGAAGCGCGGATGCGTAGTGCTGGAAAACTTGGGGATAAAGCGGAAAATTATTCGTCGCTTGTTGAAAAACACGGGGAAGTCGTCGCGGAAATGACGAAAATTGAGGCTACGCTGGAAAATCATCGAAAAACCAAGGCTGCAATGGCCGATAATTCTGGGGAGGATGAGCTGGATGTTTTCATGGACAATTTGAGCTCGGCTCTGCTCAATAAGGCGGATCTCACGCGGTTAAAGGTGCAGCTATCGAGTTTGCGCAAGGAGGAGGAGAGTTTGAGGAAGTTGGTCAACATTACGAGACCCGCGAATTTACCGGCGTTGAATGTTAAGTCTGAGGAAGCTTCGAAGCCGGTCGCGATTGCAAAAAATCAGGAAATTGAGGAGGAGAAGGAGGAGGAGGAGAGGCCACAGAAGGTTCGGTATGGTTTGATAAAAAGTGACGAAGCTCCAGAGCCGGAGGAGAAAGCGCCGGTGGTGGAGTTGGAGACCGAAAAAGTGGAGAAAATCGCGGATGAAGGTAAAGATAAAGTAAAAGAAATAGAAAGGAGGAAAAAGAAGAATTTAAAAAGGCAGCAAAGCCGTGCGGAAAAAGCTGCGAAGGAGTTGCAAAAGGGTTACGATGAAATTGCGCACAAGGAGGACTATTCCATGTGGCTGCCTCCTTCCGATCAAAAGGGCGATGGGAAAACGAGTTTAAACGATAAATATGGGTACTAAGGCTGCTCTCAACTCTATAGAAGCTCATGGAGTTTGTGTATAATACTGTAAATACGTTGAAAAAAATGTAACGCGAATTTTTACAAAATTTGAGTGTTGCAAAAAATCTCAGACATTTTTCTTTAAGCTATAAAGATTTAATTTATATATTGTATACACAGATTGTGTCTTTTTGCTTGATGGATAAAGGGTGATAGTTTATTGGGGATTGAAGGAAAAAGAAATTTTGTTTGAGTAAAATTAACCGCATCCACCTTTGCCGCAACAACTGCGCTTTGGAGGCTTGTATCCGCGACTGGAATCGCCCATAAGTGGGTTATAGTCTGTAAAAATGATCAAATGAATTTTTCGATTAAAATTAATTATTGAAAAGTGATAAATTTACCTTTGTGTAACGAAGATTCTCCCTTGGTGCCCAATTTTTGACCTCCTTTGCCGTTCATGAGCTTTAGGAGCTCTTGCTTTTTCAATTCTTTTCGCTGGAAGTGAAAAAAAAAAAAGAATTGTTATAGTGTTGAATAATTTTTTTTCTATAAAATTTATGGAATAATTATGTACTTCTTCCTCTTTTTGTTTTGCCTGTTGAGCTTTTTCGTTGTATTCCTCTTGCATTCGTTGTCGAACTGCCTCGACTGCTCTTAGTCGCTCGGCAAATGCATCAGGATCTAAAATTATGCAAAAATGTGATAGAAAAAATGTTATAAACGATAAAATTGAGTTTATAGTTTGTATTTAAGTACTCACCTTTGTGATATTTGGCTGCATAATCTTCCTCGTCTTTTTTCTGCTTCCACTGGCGATATTTTTCGCCCAAATATGGAGCAGCGAAAAATAGAGTTACGACAATTCCCACAATGTACCATCCCACTGATGCTATGGCTGCCCATACTGTAAATTTAATTAATTTTAGTTTTTTTTCTGATCAGACGATGGATAATTTATGAAATTATGAAATGATTTTTAGGTTATTTCGTTGACAGTGAAGGAAATGACTTGACAATTGTGTTCATGAACTCTTAAAGTTGTAAATTTAGTTGAAAATATTTGTTACAAATTTTTTGACGAGTTTTTTGTTTAATTAATTTACCCAGTGCAGGATACGATGGAGATTCGTTGACGAATACATCCTCCCCATCCATTATTGATGGTTTATTAATAATTTAACTTATTGCCGAAATCACTAATACTGGACAAATTATAAATTCGAATGTTTAACAATGTCAACAGCAGCTCGTGTCACAGGTTGATTCGATGAAATGGCATTTTGTTTTTATTCAAGACCACGTCGAAGAGTGAGAGATAAAGCGAAAGAGAGAGGAATGAAAAAACATTACGGCGAATTTTCATGAAGATCATCGAGGCGTCAACATGCGTCCAATTGTTCTCAGTGCGTTTTTAAAAAGTATCTAAGAAGATATTCTAACGTAATTCTAAGCAATAACACTAATTATTAAAGTCATTTCGCGTCATTTTTTCTTCTCGCTCATTTTCCTGCCGACAATTAGGACCTGATCTAGACTAACGTCCTATCCAGCGACGCGTTCTCCAGACTATTCTCCATGTAGTATAGATCAGCGCCCTGAGTAAGGCCTCAGGAGTCCGGAAAAGAATCTTGAAAAATAAAGTTTAGTTGTAAATTGGAGGATAAAAATTTTTTTAAATCATCAGATGACAAGTTTCTAATCTGTTTGAAGCAATTCCAGGTTTATAAAAATCTTTAATGGTTTTAAAAGTAATAAAATAATTATTTTAAGTCCTAAAGTCGTAAATCAAGAGTCTAGAAACGAATAAATTACTCATAATTACTCATATATGTAGTAATGACTTTAAATAACGTATATCTGCATTCGATTCTCGGCTATAAAGTTTTTACCGAGTAGAAAAACGCTCAATTTTTTACAAAATATTATTATTTAAACTCTATTTGAAGCTATTCCAGAGATTTAAAATAATTTTAGAGACATTAGTTTATGATTTAAACGTCAGTTTGATGGTATTTCCAAGTTTAATGCAATTAGAATGTTTTTTATCACCAATTTTGTCATATCTCAACCTAAATCCTAACATTTCCCTTTCTTCTTTCGAGTGGAAAATGACCTCATATGATTTTCATCGTCTAATTTTATTTAAATACCACGAAATAATCAATATTTTCTGGAATTGTATTTAAAATTAGCCAAGTTTAGGCATATTCTTAATAAAAATAAAAAAAAAAAATGGAACAAAAAAAATTTTTTTATGATTAGAAAATCATTATTAACATTAAATTAATATTAAATCAATTAATTGTCTTAGTAATATATGCGTAGAATAAAATATACTATAGGATATATTGAGAAATTCAAATAAAAAATGAATTAAAAAATGTTTAACATTACTTTTATTAATCATCATCAGTGTAATATGCAATGATATATTATTATACGTACGTACTTGACAATAGCGATTGTTATAAATTATCTACAGTCATGTGTCGAGTGTTATGTGTTGAATTTTTTCAGTGTCACTTTTGGATTTTTCAATCAATTACATATTTTTCTTTTTTCATTTTTTCACTCCCGCATTTCAATCGCTCGTTTTTCCTTTTTTTTTTTTCATCATAATAAATAAATTATTATTAGCTATTTTAAACACTTACATCTCGCGCGATCTTAAACGATATATTTACATTTTTTATCAGGAGGAAAGACGGTGTTTTTTTAAATAATATAACACTCAAGTTTTTATTTTTCGTCAGCCTTTGTTTACACTTTCGAGCATATATGCATATTTCCACTCAAAAAAAAATTTGGTTCTTCGTAATTTTCGGCTGTCTCTTTTTTATTTTACTACATATTAACATTATGTCGCCTCGGATCCCTATACTGATATGGATTACGTGGCTCTAGTGTTGTTTCTAGCCGCCAAGCTTTTTTGTTTTTCCTCTTTGATCCACTGAAACACTATTTTTTTCTCATGCGCGTTTTAACGGGATACTACTACCCGATCCTTTTCATTGAAGAAATTGCTACATATGCTCTCGTTAAATAATGCATTATGTATTTTGTTTACGGTGTGTCGTGTTATTTTTTGCGCGATCTATACACCTATCTATTAATTTAACGAGGCTCAGTCTCACACACAACCTCGCACAACTTGATACAATTATTACTTATATTTATTATACTTTACAGTAACTACAGACAAGCTATTCTGTTTGCACGTTAGTGAGATGGTAAATTATAAAAATAATACATTATATTTTATCCCTTTTTCTTGTGCCAACAGAATAGGAGTTGTTTTACAAAAATCATCTGTGTATTAAAAAAAAAAAAAAAACAAATTTTTCCTCTTCGACTAATGGCATGGTCTTAATTTACAAATATCTCGTAAACTATGAGAGATGGAAAAATTTTATATATTACCTTTTTTATAGTTTAAATAATTTTCTATAAAAAAGGTTATATAAAAAATTGCCGTAAGTTTAATTGTTTTTAAGATATTTGTAAATTTAAAAAATACCAGTTTACGTCGATTTTATTCGGGATTTTTTTTACTTTGCCGATTATAATTTTTTTTTTATTGTTACTAGTAACAACTTTTCGGCGATATTTCTACGAGATCATAGATGATTTTTTTACATTAAATTCTTCACATGTGATCGTTATAATTTTTTTTTTAATGGTCAAGCAACGTATAATATTGCTTTGATAAAATGTGGATGGATTCTTTAATGATTAAATTTACCAATTTTTTTTATATTTATAATAGAGGGAGTATTCTAAACATTTTTTTTGCCGATTATGGCAATTACAGTTATTTTTTCTTTTCTCTTGCTTGCAGAGTTAAAATTTTTTTTTTTTTAAGAGGCAGTAGTTTCGGTTAAAAATAAATGTAAATCCATGCTCGACAACATTTGACACGCTGTCATGGAGATTAGTCTCGCTGTTCGGCAGTAGAGTCAACTAATATTTATGTTCAACTAATTACATGTATTTTGAGCGATTACATGGCATCAAAGTTAATCTACTTGTAAAGACTTAAACTATATTTTAAACGCAGTTTTTTTTTCACTCGTTTGTTTTGTTACCACAAAATTTTACAATTTCTCCATTGATATTTTTCTAGCATCTAGTAGTACATTATTATTTTTTTTTTCTTGTTATCAATTACAAACGGATATTCACAGAGAACTTATCTACAATAGATAAAAAAAAAAGGAAGTTTGTAGTAGAGTACCATGATTTAAATATAATGGAAACATTTTAAATCAGTATAACAATAAGTATAAAAAAGAAAAAAAAATATTTCATCGATGAGTTTTTGTTTCAAAATGTCAGTCAATTTATGTAAAAGGTCGTTTGAAAGTTTTCAAATGTCCTCTTACAATTTAACGAATCATTTCGAAAAAAAAAAACAAATCCCAACACACAGCATTAGCACGGGTTTTATCGTCAAATATCTTGAAAACTATGAGATTTGTAAAAATTTTCATTAATATCTTTTTTATAGCTTGAAAAATTCTCTATAAAAAAGATTTTATGAATTATTTCCAGATTTTTAATAGTTTTCAAGATATTTGAGGTTGCGAGCAGTTTTTGTATTTTTTTTTTTTGTTTTTGTTCAAATAAATTCTATCACATTCTCACTTTTATTTGTCAGGACAAATTCTGTCATGTACCATTACTACTAAATAATATTTCTTAATTGTATTATTTCATCTTCCTAATACATTGTCACTCTAAATTAAATGCTAATGACTAATCTTGTTAATAATCGACTTTGTACAGTATTTATACAAAACACCACTTGATATGATTATACACCTCGCAACCTCGGGTCTTATATTAGTTTTTTATAGCGTATATATATATAGATATATAAATTTATTTATATATACTATCAGTAAGTATTTGTGTGTTTTTCTTGGAAGAATTATTCCCAGTGCGGAATATCAGTTGAATTTTTTTATTCTTTTTAATTCTCCTTAATAGTTAGGAACGTTATATCGAAAATAATGTCAATTATTTGTCGTGACGATGGAGAATGTACAGGCTAGTGAAAATAATTGCCATTTGCCTTACAAGAATTCCGGCATTTAATGGCATTTAGATTTTTTTTTTGTTTTATTTATATATATATATAAAAAAAAAACAACAAAACTTAAATTTAAATTTTTCTCGGGGGGGGGTCAAATATTGCTCACTTTTTAGATTGTCTTGTGATACAATCCGAGAGCAGTCTATTTTTTTTTTTCGGATGCCACGAGAAAATGCTTACATGGCATTTCTTGAAGAAAACTTTTTTTTTTGTTTTCCTATTTTAATGAGAAAAAATGCCATTCACTTGGGAGGATGCACAAAACGCCAGTGTGAAATTTATTTCTTGGCAAGATTCGTGGCTCACAAATTTTTTTTACAGTCTCGTGCTGATCACACTCTCGTTTTTTTTTTCTTGTTGCATTGACTTAACTCTCCCGATGATCACTCAATCGCGTTGATTCCGTCGGTCCATTGGGATTAAAGATGCTGTTTAGCTTGTTGTAACGCTGACTGCCTGTGCTGCTCATTGTGTTTGAGGCTGAAGAATTGTGTTGAGCGTATCCGCCCGTTGTTCTCGGGAAGCTAGGCACTTTGTCTGTAATAAAATCCCAAGAAAAATAAATTAAATAACTTGATAATAATTTTTTTCAAAATTATAAAATCAGTATCTGCCTCAAAATATAAAAAAACGAATTTTATAACCGGATAAAAAATAATTCAACAACTTACGAAGTATTTTTAAGAAAATAACCGATGGGCTAGAGTAAATAAGCGATTAAGGGAAATATGGCGGAAAATAATTGTTATTTAAATAGTTTTTGGTGTTCAAGCCTCAATGATATCATTTAAAAAGAATATTTTCGATTTATAATTTTTTTTAACAATTAAAATACAGCAATAACACAAAAATCTAAAGAAATGTCGCGTAAGTAAAAAACACCAGTTAATGACCGGCCGTGTTCCAGTTAATGACTGCTCGACAAATATTATTAATAAACTGTGCAAAGAAATAAGTTATAAGTTTTTAGGCATTGAAATTATTTTAACTAATCGATAATTAACCTAAAGAGTCACTTTATAGGAATAATATAGAGCGAATTTCGTTTGTTTTGACTCAATCGTAAACGAGTGTTTGAGGTTAGGTGAACTTGAGCCGATCATCAACCGTTGAAACGCCGTTCGCAATGCACTTGTTCCAGTTAATCACCGATTCCGGTTAGTACACGTACTTAATAATTAATTTCCGATTCCTACAACTACCCACTCGTCTGTACAATGATACGCGCGTCTTCCGCACAAAATTATTTGCAATCAATCAGTATTTTTTTTTATTATTTAAAAGAGCCGTATTAAAAAAAAAATTAAATGGGCGTAGAATTATAGGTTCTTTTACCTTTACTGCGATTATGCCTGAGTCGTTCCTGTGAATTAACAGGTCCGCCATGTCTCTGAGGAATACAAGAGTAGTTGCTATCACTGCTGTAGGTAGGCGAGGAAGCTCGATTCGTCCTTCTTCGGGGACTTCTATTATTCCTGTTCCTCGAACTGTTCCTATTATGCCCGCATCCAGTTCCAAACTGATTATTATACTCCATAGTATCAGCATAAAGACAACTCGATTCCGAGCAGGAACAGCACAATTCCGAGTGAGTATTAGAATCACAGGATTTACGATCCCAATCGTCATTTTCCGCCTGATACAAATTATCATTCCTAAACATTTCATCTTTGTGTCGATATTCCTCATTCATCGGCACTCTGTCGTGATGATTTGATGACAGTGTTGGTCGACTGTAGCCATCGTGCGATCGGAAATCTTCCGCAAGTCCATTCTGATGTCCATAAATCACCGATCCACTCTCATACTCATTTTCCTGATTTTTATAATCATAGTGACTAAATCCCTGGGGAAATGACGGCACAGGCGGTGGATTTGTTTGCGGCGGCAGAGTCGTGTATCTTCCTTGCAAGTTAGCGTGGGTATCATGGCCGTTCCAGGGCGTGGGTGAACCAGAGAAAGTGTTACCAACACGCACAGGTGGTGTTGGCGGACTTTGCGAATTTCCGGAGTTTGTTGCGTCCAAATCATTTTGAGCATTTCTCTTGCCCAAGTGCGGACTAAATGCCGCCATTTGCTGCTGCATCCTGGCAGACAGTGAGGTTCCCGTGGGTGGCGGATGTTCCGGAGGTGGCGGCAGCATGTCGCACCAGTTGGGCATACCGGAAGAATTTGTTTGCCCGTCTGCCGAGGGCATGCGATACTGCGGCCGACGTACTTCGACGTTTTCATCCGTATAAACACTGCTTGCATTGTCACTACTCGGCGACAAGGTAGACTGATTATGTTCCTGATTCGACTCCAAGTTGGAATAATCCGGCTTGACGCAGGAATCACTGGAATTCGATTTTTGCCCACTGCCCTCCACAGAATCGGGACTGCGATTGCCAACGCAGAGGGTTGTCGTGGCGTAGGGCTCGGGTGGCGCCTGCAGTGGCTTTCTAGCATTGTAGAAAGTTGTCAAATTGACTTCGGCATACTCGGAACCCGCCATACTAACGATTCCCGGTGCCAGCATTTGCTGGTTGTTCAGTAATTTCGTCTCGCAATCCTTGTCGTTGGAACTCTGCAGGGTATTTGTCGGCCGCCAGCCACGTTCCAGCCACAGAGTGTCTTTATTCAGTTGACAAATATCGTTGGCAGTGCCCACGGGCACGCTCAGGTGTCCCAATTGCTTGCTCATAGCTTGGCGTCGACGCATATACAGCACACCAACTAATCCCGCGACTACCGTGAACACCATCGTGATCATCAGCACCAAAAACCAGGTTTCAGTGACCACCGACATGCCGCCGTGACTCGGATCCGTCCGTGGCGGCAACTGCGTCAACTGGCCCGGGTCCATGTTGAGCGGCGTGGGGTTGGAGAAGGGCCCGAGGCCCGCGCGCGTCAACCCGGCCACTCGTGCCGTGTACAAACCACCCGTTGTCAAGCTATTAATTATCACCGAGGTAGTTGACGCATTGAGTGACATTTGCCCGAGAATTTTGTTACTACTGTTGCTCTTAATCTGAATCTTGTAGCCAACCAATTGGCCATTTTGATCGGGCTTTGGTGGCGGCTCCCAGCGCACAAATGCCGACGTCATGTTGATCATTCCTACGTGAACGTTTTCAGGCGCGCCCGATGGGATGTCCTCGAGGGTCGTGGCGAGTTTTACATTACTCGGTCGGCCTTCTATTGTCTTGTAGAAGGGCACGAGGAAAAATTCATAGCGCGTGTATTTTTTAAGATTTGTTAGAACGTAACTGGTGGCGCCGGCGTTGAGTACAGTGACCATTTGATACTCGGGTTTGTCTGATGTCTCGCGGTATCTTATATAGAGGCCCTCAACTAGGTCTGCAGCGCCCAGAATATCCCAAATAATTTTGACACTTGTACTGCTGACTGGCTGGACTTCGCGCAATTGCAGTATTTCACTGTTAAGCCGGTCTCGCGCGCGGATTAACTCGATTTGTGGCACTGAGTACTGATTTTGACTGGTTGTATGTGCAACGTCTGACAGTGGACCTGGCAAAGACAATCCATGGCTGTTTTCTGCTCGAACCAGAAACACGTATTTCGTGTCCGGCTTTAGATCCATCACCGTGTACGTGTCGTCAGTGACTGCCGTGGCTGCTACGACCCAACCGGTGTTTAAATTGCTGCTAAAGTACTCGATGTTGTAGCCGATTATTGCACTCTTGCCCTCGTGGCCCGGGCTCCAGGTGAGTGTTACTGAAGTGCTTGTAATGTTGACTATTCGAGGCTTGCTCGGGTTTTGCGGCAGTGCTGAGATGTCGGGCGTCTTGTGCAGCGTTGTCGTAGCACTGATTGTCAAAGTGGCTGACCATGACGTGTTTCCGGACTCGGACGAAGCGATACAAGTGTATAGACCTGCGTCTGTAGCCTGTAGGTCATCGACAATCAGTGTTCCATTGCTTGACATTGTGATTCGGCTGCCAAGGGGAACTAAAACACCGTCTTTGTGCCACTGCACCCGTGGCGTTGGTGTTCCCACTGCTCGACATGGCAAATAGGCCGTGCTTTTCACTGGCAACGTTTGATTAGCTGGTCCTAATTCGATTATTGGAGGTGGAATTTCCTCGATCGGTGTCACCTGAAACGTTGAATCGTTAAATTTAGATATTTTTTCAGAGGTTTTTCCGTCTATAGCTATGGTTTAAGATGTGATATGGTAAAAGGATGGAATTTCGTCATGTTAAGAACTCTGCGTAATAATTTCATCCATAGTTTTTAATAATAATCTATTTTTTTTCATTGAATTTATCATTTTTCACGTTGATACTGATTATTATGCATTTGAAAATATGCGAAAATTATTTTAAAAAGTACTTTTTTTAAAGCGTGATTTTGTCTCGAAGCTTTTTTTTTTTTTGCGATGACACGAAAAATAAGCATTTATTAGATTTAAATTATTGAGAATGAAATTTCCTATGAAAAATCTGGAGTAAAGTTTTTTTTATAGATCTACTTTAATTTTTGAGAAATTGCCGAGTTTTGTTCGATTCTTATATTTTTCGAAATATTTTGATAATGAACCAAAATATAGCAAAAATGTATTTTACATTTTTTGTAGGAAATTAATTTTTCTATCATTTGACGATTTTCCACTGATATTTTTTGTTTTTTTATTGAGTTATCGAAATATCAACGAAATAAAAAATATATCTCTGCTCTATTGATATTGCGACACGATATTAAATTAAAAAATTCAAAATAAAAATTAATTATACTGTTAAACGAAGAAAAAGATTGCTGTTTTGTTATGTTAGTGTATTTAGGTGTTTTGTGTACGGTCAATCTATATGTTAATGATAGTTTATCCAACAAAAAAGGCGATAATCATTTTTTATGTTGAAAAAATATAATTTATCAATGTCTTAAATATTTCAATATTTACGATTAGATATAGCAAATTTAGTGAAAATTTACAAGTGACGAAATCGCGCTTATGCGGATAACATACATTGTGCCGAATTTCGTCATAGAAAACGGCCCTTTTTAGATTATAATATTTAATTAAATTTATAAGTAAATCTTATGACGATATTACCTCCTTATAATCTAGGTATTCTTATTTACCGAAAATAATCGTTGAATAATATAAAATTAAAAAAATTTAATATTAAAAGTTGTAAAACTTTTTAATATGCATATGAACCGAATTTCGTCACCATGACGAAATTCGGCACACATAGTATTTTGACGGCTCCGAATTTCGTCACTCAGTTTTTTCTCAAAAATTTTTCGAAAAACGCGTCCAATAAAATTAGGGGTTAGTTCAAGTAGTGTTTTAGGGATGGGATTTCGTCTCCTGACAAAATCCCATCCCTTTACCTCATTTTTAATTGGAAAAAAAATTTCTGTAATGGTCAAAAAAATGTGTAAATCACCTGTAGAAAGACCGTTGCTGTGCTGGCACCTGCTTGACTGATGGCACTGCACACGTAGTGACCTTCGTCCTTTTTAATTGTTCCTTTGATGTGCAAACTACCATCTTCAGCAATGCTGTATCGAGTCTGATATACGTTTCCGGGAAACATGAGCTCCTGTGAGCCCTCTCTTGTCCAAAAAATCGAAGGTTTTGGAACACCTCGAGCTGAGCAAGCAAAGGATACGTCTGATCCTGTGCTGACTGTCTCGTCCTTGGGAAAACTCGTGAAAACCGGTCGAGCTGTGGAGACAAAGGGGAAAATACAAAGGTTTAAAACATGGAAAATCATTGGATCTGGTCTTAGTTTAATTAAATCTCACTCTGTGGGGAAATTTCCGCGGATTTTCTTATTGAACTAATCTTGAATGGCAATAAAATACGCGAGGAAATGGCGGGGGCATGGATAATAAGGGGAATAAAAGTTTAGAGCATGTTTTTATCTGATTCTTTGATGTTGATTGGATTTCTTTGTCTCACGACTGTTAAATATATAAAAAAGTTTTCTTCGTGCTTTTGTGTCAGTTGGATCGAGGATTTAGCGTGTGGTTTACTATTGAATCGAGTATTTACATTGGACTGTGAGTGTGGCACTCGCTGAAATCGCTCCCACGCTGTTTTCCGCGTTGCATATGTAAGTGCCGGCATCTTGGGGTGTTACTCGCTCTATTCGCAGACTTTTGTCGTCGAGAATGTGACCACGTCCTATAGGCATTTTCCCATCGTGACGACGCCAGAGAATTTCTGGTGGTGGATCACCTCCGACTCGGCATGCAAACTCGGCTGTTTGATCTACCAAGACTGTCCGATTTTCCGGGGTTGCCATGAAATACGGTTTTACTGAAAATTCAAAAAGTTATTTAGCGACATTTTTTATAGGACTTTTTTTTGTAGCTTGAAAAATTCTCGCAAAAAAAAGGTATAACATGTAAAATTGGTCTATTTCGTGTGATTTTGAAAATATTTATAGGAAAAAATTGAACATTAATGTTGTTTAAAATTTTAAAAGATTTATTAGATTTATTTAAATTTTTTATATTTTGAAAATAATGTATCTTACAATAATTTTAATGTGAATCTTTTTCGTTTTTTTAAAAATTTTTTACAAAAAAGTTCTCTATCAAAATTTTTTTAAAATTTGTTATTTTTGAGTTATTTGCAAAAAAATAACATTTTCAAGTTTCATCATTTTTTTAAAACATCCACAACATTGAGATAAATCAAAATAACTGAAAAATTATCAAAATTATCAAAATTTCGGGTATAACTTTTTTCATAGTCCAAAAAAAAGGTTTCAATCAATCTCATATTATTTTTTTTTTAAAAATTCATGAATATTTTATTAAAAATTAAAATAACTCAAAAACGATTAAAATTATCAAAATTTTGATTATAATTTTTTTTATAGTCTAAAAAATTCTCTATACAAAAAAAGGTCTCATAAATTATGTTCTTTTTTCCCTATTTTTTCGCGATATTGAGGCTTGAATAAAAAAATTGACAGATTTTATTGTATTTTTTTTTGAAAAATCTTACCATGGACAGTTAGAGTAGCAACAACAGACTCCTTCTCGCCGACCATATTTGTCGCCACACACTGATACTTTCCCTGGTCTGGTTGTCTAACCTCAGAAATCATGAGATTCCCACCATCCACCAGAGTAATCCTGAAACAATTGATGAAGCTAATATAATTGTTGGATATCGATAGAGGGCTGTCCTTTGAGGTTGACTATCTATAGGCCTACCCCCGACAATGGCTAATACGCAGGCTTGGCCAAATCGCAATTAAGCCCCAGTGCGGAAACTAACGGAATACCAGGCGCATTTCTCTGTGATACAGATAGCAAGGTAGCGCTGTAAAATCGATGGCTCCTCGATTGTGTCCTCTAATTTATAGTATCAATTAATTCTGTCGACCTGATCCCTTGGCAGGCCTATATACATTGGCCGTTGTGCCAACCAGAGCAAGATTTAATTTCCATGAGTGTGTACGGCTTTAATTTACATCCCACAAGCTCCCAAAAACCCAACTAAAATTCATTCCAGTAATACACTACGGTAAAAAATGATTTTTTCTTTCAATTCTGTGGCATAAAAAATTTTTATCAACAAAAACTTGCAGATTTCCTTTTGAAAATTCGGTTAAATCCATTTTTTTCTTTGATTTATAATTTTTTTTAGTTGGATATCTTCAATTAAAATTCGATTAAGTGGATAAAATTTTTTTTTGAGGTTGATAACACTTGGACAGTTGGTGCCATGTGAAATTAAACCAATGACTTAGACTTTTGTACGTCTTGGGAGAGGTTAAATAACGAGTTCGTCTCTACTGGCGCGCCAAGGCGAGCTGACGCGAGATAACGCGCTGAGAATTATGGGGGACATCCTTTAGCGCCATTCTTATGCAAATGCGCGGTAGATTACGGGCCCTTGTGTCTTCGGATTATTACCATTGGCTTTGGCAAGCTCCGGGCTTGCCTCTTATTGGCCCTGGCTTACTCTTCGTTGGATATACACTGGAAATTCCATCGCGGTGTAAGAATGAGGGAGAAATTAATCGTTGAAATTACTCACGCGCTTTCACTTGTGTGTTATACCTGTATAGTCTGTCTCGGCAGGTACTTACGAGAATTTTCATGTCGTCCAGTCGGTATATATTTTACGTATTGTACCCTGGACTGCAGTATTTTTTATATTCGCCTTATTCTTCCGCACGATCTCACTTTTATTACTTTTATCACTCGGATATATAAGAATAGTCGTTTTTTTTTTTCATTTGTCGTTGTAAATCATGCGGAATTTTAATTTAATTATACGAAATGTTGACAGAAAAATATATTAGTTGGATAAGTAAATTTTAATTTTGTTTCTAAAATGAAAAAAAAAAAAACAAATTTCTAGCGTAATTGTTCATTGAAATTGATTTTTTGTTAGAGATTTATTTATTTTTTTGTAAAAATATGTATCTTAGTGAATGGGAAAAAATATTGGCTGACCATACGCGGAGTTTTCTACTGCGAAATTTTCGATTTTTTTGTATTTTCTATTTTAACGAAAATTTATCTTTAAAATTGAAAGAAAAAATGAATTTTTAACTTTAAAATAATCCTTAAAAAATTAAAAAATTTTTTTTTGCTTTTTATATTTTGATAAGGATTATTATTTTTTTTTTATGTGAAAATTTCATATGAAATTTTAGGTTATACCTTTTGGTAGTTTCCAAGTCAATAACGTGGCCATTTTTCTTCCATTGGACAGTGGGTTCAGGATGACCACGAGGTGGACCGCACTCAAGAAGTGCAGTTTCACCAGCAGCCACTCTTGTGTTTTGAGGTTGCGCCCGAAACTCATCACGTAAAACTGTAACAATAAAAAACAAAAAAAAACATTAATAATATAGGTATATATTTTATCTGAAATATCAATCGATTAAAATTATTAAATATTTCAAATTATCCGATCGATAAAGAAGTTTTAAAATAATTATTTTTTCTAATTTATAAATTTAGCACAAAGTGCAGCGATAAAATCAGGGGATAGACCCTTCGGGGATGATGTAAAGGTCATAATATTCACAGTGCTGCAGTTGAAAAAATTCAGGTCGATATCGGATATAACGTAAATCGATTGTAACGCCATTTTTCACTGCTACGCGTGTCGGAGAGCACACCAGGCAAGGTTCTGAACCCTCCCGTACGACCTCTCGCTCAGTATATTCCATTTCCGACTCAACTGCATCTATATTTCGCCATGTACGTGTACACATGTTCGTGTCCAAGGTGAATTCGCCTTTGGCTCCCCTTTCGGGTTCGCGTTTATCGCCATTGCCGGTGTCCTGACGTATACCATTACCATTTATCATGAACAGCTTCAGACCATTTGTGAAACGCGTCGATGCAAGTAGATCCGTGTAAAGCGTTTGAAAATTCTCAGAGTTTCTTCTCAGGTGCATTTCTTCTTTTTAAAACGATTTTTCGAATTGTCTGCAGTATTCACGACTTCTGGAGCGGAAAAATTCCCTTTGACTGTCCTCTTTACCGACTGAGCAGTTTCAATTCTAAAGAAAATTTTGAAAAAAAAAATTTTTCCAATTTTTTTTCTATAATTTAAAATCTTTTTTTTTTTAATAAAAAAATATTCTTTTGTTTTTTGTTAAAAAAATCGCTTTTTTTCAAAAGGTTTATGTGGAAATAATTTTTTTTTTTCAACAAAAAAACAATTTTTTTAATTTCGTTTTTTAAATTATAAAACCTTTTTACTTGTAATTTTTATATATGTATATGGTGAGGGTCACGAGAGAGATGAAAAACGTAAAAAGAACTTGTATGTGACTTTTTCGTTCAAGGGGCCGCGTTGAGTGATTGGGAGAGGGACAAAAAGCAAAAAAGTCGCTTGGTGAAAAATATTTCAAACTACTTTAAATCAAGTATATGGCGCAAAGTGGTTTTGCCGGAGATTAGAAAGGATCTCGTCAACGAAAACTTTATGAAAAAGTGACATACACATGATTTTTTTTTTTTGAAAATTAAAAAAAAAAATTGTTATAAAAATTATTTTATTATTAAAACACAACCTATAAATGATTGTGTAGAAAAACCGATGCATCATGCGTAAAAAAAAGAAAGAAAATTCGCGAATTTGACGATTTTCCTAAATATACCGCATTTCTGTCATTGTAGTGACACTTTACGAGTTGCTAAGTGATGATTTACACGGTCAAATCTTCTTAGAAATGGAGAAAGAAAAAATTGAATAAAAAAACGAGAGATTCCGCATCAGGTCGAGCGTATAAGAGACACACGAGTGATCTCTCTTTATATAGAAAATCCGACTAATTGAGACGTCTTCTGTGCTCAACGAGCGTAATCACGAGTGATATACGCGCTTTATCTCTTTGTCCGAGTGTCTCAACAGTGTATCGTTATTGAGCGGAGAAAATGAACGCTCGAGAGAGTGTTTGGCGTTGCGCGATGACAAAAGAGAACATTCACCAACTCCAACTAATCCAACTGATTCAACTAATCAAGAAAAACAAAAATGTATAAAAAGTGAATATCTCGTTTCGTGTAACAAAATCGATTATAAAAAAACTTGGCTTTTATTTCTGTTTTTTAGATAAAAAAAATATCTTTCATCGTATTATCTACTGAACCATTCGAAATAGGGAAAAATTGTATCTACAAAAAGTGTTGCTTCAAGTTATGTCTTTAATTTATGTTTTATAAATTTTTTTGAAATTTTCGTTATTTTTTGAGTTATGCAATTTTTTTAAGCGGTTGAATATTTTTATGGATGAAAAATGGATTAAATGTTTGATTAAAAATCATGATAATTTATAAATAAATGAAAAATAGGGATATACATTGGGTGTACAGCGTTTAAAGTCAATTACGCTTGTCCGGCGATTCGTGAAAAAATCGATATGTTGTAAAAGGAATAGATATCTATCGCGTTGCACTGTACGCGAGAGATGTGGCAATAATATCAATTTGCGAAAAAAAAAAAATTGACGAGAAAAAATTGAGATTTTATATACCTTGCGATGAATTCTCTGTTGTCGGCTTCCATTAAAAAAATTGAATATTGCACGTTTGTGCAGTGTTTTTAAGAGTAAATATTTATAAACTGCTACTATATTCTATAGTAAATTGGAAAAATAATTATTTCTCGATGCATCATTGCGGGAAAAAATCCTAAACTCGATTTAACGTTGTACTGTCGTGTGAGATTTTTTTTATCGTATGACAGCATTGGTGCCCTATTTTTTAGCACTGGCCATATCCAACTAAAGAAAATAAAAAATTTTTACAAATATTTTTATAGACCAACAAAATGCATTAAATTTCATGATTAAAATATTTCAGCACAAATTTGACTATTCATACGAACTTGAATAATTTTTATCTCGAGTATGAGAGGCTATATTATGTGTTTTCTTTATCATTAATAAAAAAAAGTTAAAAACGATGGAATTTTTTGCAATTATCATTATAAATTTTTTGTTCATCAAAAATCGTCATACTCGTTTTTAATTAAATTGTGGTCAATAGAAGTATTTTTATTTTTAATTGAAAGTGCGTCAATTCAGACACTGCCATAAAGGGCCTGTGTATTTGTTCAAAGTTTACCAACATAATTTCTCCACTCCGTATTTTTCCATTTTACCAATTTTTTCATAACACTGACACATAATTTCTAAGTAAAATAAAAACAAAATAACACTGTTTGCGTCAAAAAACCATCGCAACTGAGAAACCCCCATCAGAGGAAGAAAAAATTAAAGAACGCACAAGAGCATCTAAAAACATTTTTATTGCAAATTGCATATGTCAACCTTGGTAAAAGTCATCATTGTTTGGCGATAATTACAGTCAATAAACAACGAAAAACAAAGTATGAGAGAGGGTGGTAGGACAGTAAAAAAAACAATGGCATCCAATAGCAATTTTTCATCTGTGTTGGACAGAGCAATCGATAGATCACCTCTGGAGATTCGCCACGTATATAAGCCCCACGTAGTGGGCGCAGAGATGGAGCAGCCAACGCGTCGGATGTCTGTAGAGCTATCTGGTGCATTCGGGACACGCGCCAGTCGTGACGTACGGTCGACACGTGACTGTTTTGTCTGCGTGTATACGGTGGAAACGGGAAATCGGCTGGCGAGAGCAGAGCTGATGCATACAAGAACACTGGGTCATGGCCGGAGCGAGTGTGTGTGGATTGTTGCGAGCGATATATAGACAAACCTGATGTGCACACAGCAGCATTGTCGCGCCATTGTCAAGGATCATTGCGATTCGCTCTGTCAGACTGGTGTAGCTTTTGTCATCTGACTCTCTCGAGTTCAGTGTCGATGCGCGCTGCACTCATTCGCTTCCCGATCGATCAGTTAGTCGAGCATTCAGCGCGTAATGACTCAGACACGCGTTGACAATGGCGCGGGATAACGATGTCAGGAAGTCGACAATGAAAAAAAACTCAAACTCATCGTCATCATTTGTCAGTTGGGAAAATTGCATTTCCGGAGCTGCACACCATCATATACGCTCGTTGTCGATCCAATCGTTTGGAAACCCCGCAAGGCCACTCGTGATTTTACATGGGAAACCTTGTAAATCCTCTCGCGAAACTTTACGAGATGCGCCGGGAAAACTTGATTTATCGAGATGCAGCTTCAGTATCGACCAACGTGGGAAGTGTGCACTTGTGCAGGTGTATGACCTCTCTGACGATGCTCAAGGAAGACTTACGATTTTGTTTGTCGGTTTTTTGGGACGTTGAAAAATAGAGGAAAATCTATCAATAATATTGCAATTGTATTGTAAAATTTGATTTATTATGAATTTTATGAAAAATTTTTTTCGTTTTATGATTCGCGTTTTTTTTTTTTATCAGAAGACACGGTAGAGCAATGAATAGTGCGAGAAAATAGAGTTTTTTTGCACGCGAAATTTTTGGATTTTGTATAATGTTTCAATTTTTAATTTGAAATATTTCTGCAAATAATTGTTTTTATTCGAATTTTTTTATTTAGATACACCTCTAAAGTCGATAACACTTTTTTTATTGAGCCTAGAATTTTTTTAACTCGGTTTTTTTTTTTTCAATTCATGCGCCTTTACAAAAAACACGCGAAATCGCTATACTAATGGTCAAGTTTGGTAATTATAAAAAAATTACCGAAAATTAAAGATTTTAAGGAGTTATAAACTTGATTGGCGCACCTTTAACTTCTTTAATTAACCAAAAAGATGCGTAAAGCTGGTTTATAACTTAAAATCTCTGATTTTACAATTTTTAACTATGTTTAGTTTGGGGAGATTTATATAATAATTCATGGAATATCGATTTTAGCGTATTTACACAAGAAAACTTTTTTATAGATAATAAAATTACCTACAAAAAAGGTTCAATCAAAAATTCTTGTATATTTAATAATTTTCGAGATATTTGTAATTTAAAAAATAAATTTTTGTGGTTTTTATTATCTGGTTATTAGAATTTCCCATTTGTTAATTGCAAATATCTAAAAAATTACTAACCTCTTAGAATTTTTTGTTAAAAAGATTTTTTTATAGGTATTTCCACCTGTAAAAGTTACTAACAATCCGAATAAATTGTCTATTTCCGCATTCTGATGATGAAAATAAATGCAATTAAACCTAAAAATCTTTGAAATCCTTTAAAATAGGTTGAAGGAAACTCTGTTGTTCAAATTCTCAAAGTTTATTTAAAATGAAATAACGTCGATATGCGAATTCCAGGCGTTTTTGGGTGTTGTATTCACGCGAATACGTGACAGTCGTCGATTGGCGTTGTGGCTTCTATATATCCGTGTCAGGATACTGCACTAGGATATCTTTTTGTTATAACCACACAGGATATTATTTGAATATATCTGGCGCCATTGCGCGATTATACGTAACCGCGGCTCCTTTACTTGCTGGATTAAATTGCAGATTTGAGCTGCTCGAATTTACCTAATGGCAAAAGTTATCAGCACCTCCTCCTACACCTATATATACTGTACATAGCTCGAGAGAATAGCTCTCTGTAGAGCACCTGGAAATATGTACTCTACGGACTCTCCTATGTCACGTCTATAGGACTATAACAACGTGATGGTTAGTCGAGAGCTACTTTAATCTGTTTACTTCATTTCCACACTGGCATTTCGATGTAATCTTTGGAATTACTGTGTGGTACCTCCAAATGCTCTTTTTTTTTCTTCGACTTTCCCGCGCGGAAAAACACTCATGCCCTCATCCTCGGCAACTATTTTAGTTTGTCGTTATAGACCGCAGGTGGCATTTGAAGTTATTTACATAATCACGTGCGCAGCTTTAGATAAAAATTCTTGTGGAAATTCCGTCGGGGGATCCATTTGTTGGATAAAAGTTTTTAGTGATGGGATTTCACTGCTTATACAATTGGAAAAATATGACTTTTTAATTTTTTTTTTGTTTTTATGAACTTTTTTGATTTTATGAATGATTTTTTTCGGTTTTATTGGTTTTTTTTTTTTATGTAAAAAATAGTTTATGATTTTTTTTCGGGTTAAAAAACTTTTTTTATCGCGTTGAAAACGATAAAAATGAGTTTTTAGTTTTTATTATTTAATTTAATTATCTGAAACAAGCCACAAGGCGTCCCTTGGCACACGTTAGTTAGAGGGCATCTTTCTCACCGAAAATCCCACACTTAATCGAGCATGAGTATACGAAATTGTTTCGGCTTGTCCGAGTGTGGGGAACGCGCGTGGCTTTATCGACTCTTCTCGAGTCTACTTCGCATCCATTTGAGTTCTCGTCAGCACTGGGGGTTGCTCTCGACACTACCAGTCTCGCTAATGCCCCCGCGGCCCCCACAAGGCGGTCTAGATCACGCTTGTGTGTACTCGTTCAAGTCGATGTTTATATTAATGCAAGGGGGAACATTCAGGGATATAGATGGCTCCCTGTCACGTTTGTACCAACATACATTGTTTGAACGTGTATATTAGGGGAATTCGTAATTTGCGACATTTGTTGCCAGTTACAAGTCGATGTCGTAGAATCAAAATTTCGCATTAAATCGCGTTTAATTTGATCCTATTTATCGTAAAACTCTTTTTAATGCCGTTAAAAAATTTATTTTTTCCAACTAATCCACCTAAAATAATGAACTAACTAAAAAAAAAAAACTATTTATTTATTTTATTTACTGTTTATTAAAAGGTTTGAAAAAATTTTTTTGTCTAAAAAAATGGGAAAAAATTTTTTTTTCTTGTAAAAATTTGCGGAAAAGTTTTTTTAAAATTTGCACGATGAATTTTTAAGGTTTCCAAAATGGTGATTTAGTGGTAAAAAGAGAAAAAAAAAATTAGAAACCCTTCAAAATTCGAGAATCCACCACAGTCTATTGATTTTTCCAGGCCATTACCAACGGTTAACACCATTATCATTCGCTCCAATTACCAAGGGTGTAATATCACCGACAATCAATAGGAGAATGACGACACAGCCATTACAAGAGAGCGAATCGCGGCAGTCTAGACGATCTAATGAATATACGAAAAGGCTTGAATAAGCCTGTAGAAAAGCTCGGCATTTTCCATTCAGTATAATTTTAGAAATCACTGGATTTTATCTTAATTGACTATAACTTTTAGCTTCATCGTATAGTGCTTTAATCCTATACGTTTTTTTTTTAATTCTGCTATTTTTTGCGGAGAATTTACACCGGATATTCCGCAGTCGCGTATTGTTGATATAATGGGGCTTAATTCACCAAGCACTGAATTATGATTAAACATTTCGCACGAGGTGAGATGGCTTTTACTCTTTGCGCGCACTTTCTGCCTTGTAATATAACGCACACACAGATATATACACAACTCTCGGGAAATGGGCAACACTCGGTGGCCCACACACACGCTTGTTTAAATTTAATGAATTGCATTGCGCGCCATGGCAAATAACACCCTCATGGATTTTCAACATTAAAGGTTCACGCATCGCGCGAATATGCTGTATCTATGGCTGATGATGGGTTTTCCAATTTTCTGAATTAATAGTGCAACTATTCGCGCGATACTTGGGCAAAATGCTCTTGTAATTAGCCGGATAAAATTGCATTGTTAAGTTTTTGCATTGGTGGTAATTAAGTATTTATTGGATAATTGTTATTATCCTGAGAAAATGGCAATTTTATTCTTGTATATACTTGAAATGGCTTTTTATACGATTTATTGTTTCTAGATTTTTTTTTTATCGTTTTTTTTTACTTGAAAATAATTTTTTTTTTGATTTTTTTTTACATTTTAATTTTTTAAAGATTAATATGAATATTAAGATAGTGTAAAAAAATCGACTTTTTTTGGTTTTTAGGGAACTTGTATAAAAAAAAATGCCATTTGGGAGACGAAATGGAAGTAAATTTCTTGTTATTTATTGTATTTACTAAAATCACACGAAAATTCTTGGTTTTTAGGCCTACTTAATCGGTTGTCGAGGCTTTAAACTATTAGGACCGACAAATTTAGATGTATTTTTTCAAAATGACTATTTAAATATTTTATTAATATTGATAAATTTATTTTTTGAAAGTTATTTAAAAATTAAAAAATTTTCTGTGTTTTTAAAGTGTTTTTTTTTTTGTGGTTTAAAATTGACAAATGTAAATTTCTAAAAGTTGAACTAAAATTTCGGTTAAATTGAATATATATTTGAAAAAAAAAAAGACAGATTTTATATGACTCTGGCGTGTGCATCAATTTTAGACTTGAGATTTCTGAATATTTAATTGCATCTGTTGAAAACATTAAAGGATTAAAATATCCGTGAGGAAAATTTTGCGAGGTGAAAAAGTGAACTAGAGAGCTCCTAGAGTAATGAAATTAATTTGCATGAATTAAAGTTTAGCCCAGAGAGCAGAAAATCCCCAAGGTACAACGACAAGTTGCCTAACAATGTTTACTCAGAGCGTAGAGCAGATCAGCGAGCTGATTCTCGGGCTATCGTGTCAAAACGAGCTTGCGTGCTATCCACATACAGGAGCATAAATAAACCCTACTTATATTTATATATCCAACTATATTTTCTATGTAAATGTTGACTATATACACACACGCTTTACAGGCTAGATAAATTTTCAGTATACTAATTTTAGAAGCATGCGCTCCACAAGACCATAATTATCTGTGACCTCATAGCGCGACAAACTGCCAATCTCTCTAGGGCACCCACACTCTGTCGACAGAGTTCTCACAGGCCTGCCAACTTGCTGCCGCAAGACACACTGTTGAATATTTGGCTTTTACGGCCATAAATCCTCGATAAATTTGCACGAAAATTCACCAAAATATATTTTCACATCTTTCAGCCACTCAATTTAACTCAAATAAATTTTTTTCATTATAAAAAAGGTTAATAATAAATAATATGTTAAGAATATGGTATTTTAAGGTATCTAGGATATGAGTCTTGGAACGTTTGATTCAGATAAAATTTTTTTTTTTCAATTTTCCAACGGAATTTCTCGATTTTCGTAATTTTTTTTTTATTTTTTACCGATAACTCGGTAACCAAGCGAGATAATGAAAAAAATTATTGGAATAAAATTAATCAAGAGTAAATTTTCTACAAAAAATATTTCATAAAATTTTTTTCTATCTCCCTTAGTTTTTGAGTTATTATCGATTTTTGAAAATTCTTATTTTTCAAAATATCTCGAAAACAGAGCGAAATATCAAAAAAGTTTATTCCACATTTTTTATAGAAAATTAAATTTCGTATCATTTAACTTTCATAAAATTTTTCGTTATCTTGTTTATTTACCGAGTTATTGTGAAAAAACTAAAAAAAAAATGACAAAAACTGCGATATCTTTCTTTTTTTTTCGATTAACGATCAAAAAACTCAGTTTTAAAATGGATTAAACTAAAAAATATCATTTTCAATAAATTTCTCAATTATTTATTTTATAAAGAAAAAAAAATTTTTGAGCTCTGATTTAATTGTTGAATATCTTATAAGAAAAGTTAATAAAAAAAAAAAATTTGCTTTACCAAATAATGATGACGACCGGAGTTGTTCAATGAATCGGTTGTGATATATTTGCGATATCGCCGTTGATTTACGTTTATATATAATTCAGAGAGCCGGATTTATACTCGGACAAATTCGATTTATATTTTCGAATATTCAGTTGTCACAAATGCAAAGCACGTTACTTTACATGCAACTGAATTTGACTATATTCCACTGTTTATACGGCAGTGAATATTCGAGCAGAAATCCAGATTCAGTGTGCCATCGGTGGATCTATATTTTCATGGATTTTCCCGAGCTCCACACAGACTATTATAAAGCGAAATGATAGGCCGCAGATGATAACGACGATGAGAAACTGTGTCACATGTTCCACTAAATTTAGATTGGCGTTAGGCTCTATTTTAGCGGTCGATTGAATCCGATCACGTCGACACGGCTTTTATAACTATTGAAAAAAAGTAAGGAAAAAAAAATGGAAAAAAATTTTAGTGACAAAAGTTCAACTGGGTCATTCGATCGATCTACTCTCCAATAGATTTTTATTCTATAAACCAATTATCTCACCCGTTATTCATCAATTACTCCCGGACATTGATTGCATTCAGTTTAACACGTTCAGCGCTTATTTTACTATTTTTTTTTTAGTGCCTATAACTCTCGGTAAAAGGTAAAAAATTGCACGCGACATTTTTTTTTCCGCCTCGTTGTTTTTTTTAGACGTATAAATACTACTGAGATTGTATCGTCTTACGCGACTTCGTGCATCGTAAATGGTTTCAATACTTTAATGACACTGCGGCAATACGTGGACGCTGGCTAGTCACGCTGATTAACTCAAAGTAACACATGCAAAATTTATATTTTTACATTAGATCAATTTTTTACAGTCTGATAAAACTTGATATTCATTTATTCGAAAAAAAAAAAAAAAATATTTCTTCGTTTTTTTCCATTAAAATATTGAATTTGATAGTTAAATTTATTTTATTTATACACTAGCTACCCCTATGGGGTGCCAGCAAGACATTTGCTTAATGACTAAATATAAATAACTATTAGAATATCGAAATAATTAATATTTTAGTGGATTTTGATGTTTTGACTAGTGTTTCAATCTGATGATATAACTGTAGGGGGTTGCAAATTATTGGGGGTGTTTTTTGAACTCTACCCTAACCAAAAGGGAAATTATTATCGTGTATTAAAATATTTAACACAATGTTTTATAATTATTTCACATAAATTTGAGGTTTGGGGGTGTGTGATGGTTCTAAAAACGACGCTAGAGGGTTGTGGATTTTTTTCGGGTGTTTTTAGAACTATTAACTAACTGAAAATAAATAAAAATTGAAAATCAAGTTAAGAAAATTTTTTTAATGCATAAAAATGTTAAATAAAAAGAAAAGATTTTATTAGATTTCTGAAAAGTTTGAATTAAAAATTTTGAGAAAGTAAATTAATAATCATTAAAAAAACGAGATAAAATGAGCTTAAAACATTTTTTTTTTTAATATATAAATATGATAGAATGAATTGAAAGATAATTATTTAAAAAGTCAAATAATTTACTAAACACATAAAACAAGATGTAATAAAATTTTCACGAAGCTTTCACGAAGATCGTGTGTACAAAACGGAGCTTTAATCATTCAAAGCTTGCACGCTCAAGTTTACAAGAAGAAGGAAGACTCTGCGGTGCTTGACGAGGCCCTCAGTTGAGGGGTAAGAGGTCTGCCACATGCCAGTCGGTGAGCTTTTGAGCTTGCAAATACCATAACAAAGTTAAATAGTACACAGAAGGATGTGTCACGCAACTGAACACAGGATGATCATCCTACGAAGGTGATTCTGTTAGGAAAGATCAACTAAGCATTACAAAAGCACGAGAACCGGTTGAAAAAAAAAATTCTGCAAGCATGAAAAAAAGCTCAAACGGAATTTTCAATGGAAAATAATAGAATTTTAATTAATAAATATACTCTGATATTTTGCAGGCTCTTAAATAACTTACAACGATTCGCTGCTGTTTTGCCGCAAGATGAACGAGCTTGCGAGCGATGGCGTGTATGCGAGGCACCGTTTTGGCGCGCGCAGACTTGATGAAATCTCGACTAAACAGTCCGACTAATTAAAACAATGCTGGGCACACAAGTAGTACGGATTAGCGACCTCGTAAAGCAAGATAATCCCGTTGGTGACGAAGCGTGCACACTGTTTTTATGCGTGTCGCAAGACTTTATTGCTCAACTTTGAATTTTTTTTTTTTTTTTTAATTTTGTTCTCCCTTTTCTGCGAGTGCTTTATATACGTTGGCGCGCGTCTTGGAATTGTAGACTATACTCGTGCTCGGCTTTTGCGTGAGACCAATGAGGTTTTTGCCTCAATCTCCTTGCCACTCTCGTGTAACATCATAATTCATTATTCTATAGCCCTTGGCGTGGGATAATGCTGGGAATTAGATGAAATATCGTTGGCTAAAGTTTTCGTGTTCATTATGTGAAATTTGAACTTTGGATATATATGTTTTTTATTATTATTCCAATAATTTGTGGGTTAGGATGAAATTTTTTTTTTTAATTAAAAAAATAAAGATTTATTTGTTTTTTTTTTTGGATTTATTATAAAAATTAAAAAAGTGAGTATTTTAAGGATGAACGATTGTTTATTAATTTTTTTTATATTAAAAAAAAACGGTGAAATTCTTCTCTCGCAAAAATTTTTTTATTATTTTTATGCATGGAATAATAATGAGTATATATATCTATGAAAAATGAAAAATTTATGTCAGAGAGCTTTTCTAGGAAAAAAGCTTAATAGTATAAGCTCACTTTTTAATAGAAAAATATTTTCATTTTATAGATGGAATAAAAGAGAGGAAATGAAAAATAACAAAAAAATTTTTTTAAAGAAATTTTTTTTTATAAAGCTTTGTAAAAGCTCATTTTAATGGAAAAATAATATTATTAAAACAGAAAATAAATAATTACATCAATATATCTACAAAAAATAGAAAAATTTTAATTTTTTTTCAAAAAGCTTTTTTTATTAAAAAAAAAGCTCGATATTAAAATTTGCCAGGGAAAAATATTTTTGTGTCACAAATAAAAAAAGAAGCGAATAAAACAATTTTTGTTGAAGAGCTTTTTTTTACATAGAGCTTTATCAAAGCTTCGGATTTCAATTATTTTTTGATTGAACAAAATTTTTCATTGCATCATCGATAAAATATTTCATACATATCAAATTAAAAAAAATTTAAATTCAAGCTTGCAAGCTTTTACATTAAATTATACAAAAATTCTGTGATAATTTGATTATAGTTATAAAAAAGCTCGTTAAAAAAATTCGATTTATTGAAGATGCTATGTATAAAAAGAAAAAAATCAATTTTTTTTCGATCGAGCTTGCGACAAATAAGGTGACTTTAAAGGTCCTTTATTTCCCCTTTCGCCTAGTCCGAGGAGACCGTGAGTAATGATGGCGGTAAATTGTTTGGAATATCGCCTCTTCCATGTTGCACAGGCTGGCGCGCGCCATTCACTCGTCATTTTTTCATGTATATACAATCTCCAAAACATTCGGAATTCATTCCACAGTCCGTTCTGCCCTTTTAGTGTTGTGTATGTCATTATTTCCCCAAGTCTTATCTTTTCCGCTACAATTTCAGGGTCTCAATAATATATAGAGAACTCATAGCGCCCGCGGGGGTGGATAGTTGGATAAAAACGAAACTACACCATCGAATGAAAACCAGTGCATATATACCTATATATGTACTTTCATCTTTGTATAAATAGACTGAAAGAAAAGGCAAGAAAGGAAAACAAAGGCCTTCGAAAACTTGCCTTTTAAAAGTTACATTTTTCCCCCTCTCACCCTTACTTTTACTTATTATATAAACTTTTCTTTATATCTCCTTATATTCAGGCTCGCCTTTTTTTTTTTAATTCAAACTCTTTACAACAAGCGTCGTTTCTCGTTATATCACTTTTAATGGTATTACTTTTCATTCGCAAAAAAGCTCAATAAAAACAAACTGGCAAAACAAAAAAAAAATATTTTTGTTTAACAATTAAAAAAAATTATTTTGCCAGAGGTCACTGAACTATTGATATATTTTGTGTGCGAAAATTCAAGTCCTATTTTCGGGAATGACAACCAGCTGCAGCCAAGCACCGCGCGGTGGTGAAAGTTTAAGAGGGAAAATGTCGGACAGGCAGAAAAGACAAACGGGGGAAAAAGTGTAGAGCCATTGGTGAATCAGAGGAGAAAAGTTGGGACCAGTCATAGGAATTCTATCCTTGGCGTGGCGAGTTGTCTTCATGAGGTTCGTGCCGTTGTTTAATCATCGTTAGCACACCCGCTCGTGTGCACCATATATATATCCCAGAGGTGATGATAGGGTATTACATATCTACCATTCTAGTGCAGAAATGGCGTAGGATTTATTCTCTGCGTTTGCCAGAGAAGCCACAACAACACGGTCATTCGAGGTTTTGATCTTTTCACGCTACGTGACTGTACGGGAAAAAAGTTTAATCAAGACTTGATCCTTTGCTATGAAGAAAAAACTGTTTTTTCTAGTCATATAAACATATTCTCAGTATTTAGAATTCACTGGCTCACGTTGGAGTTTAATAAAAAAAGGTCATTTTTTCAATTTTTTATGGAATTCATAATTTTTTTTATGAAAAATTGTGAGATTTATTTTCAATCATCATTTCTAAACAATTGTAATTTTTTTTTAAGACATTTTTTCATGAGAATTCAATTTTTTTTCTTCTCAAAATTCAACTAATAAACATTTTTTGACGTAAAAAAGTGAAAAAATTGAAAAAAAATTTTTTTAATAGTTTCTAGTGGTTGTTTTTTCATTATTTTTTTCTTAAAAATCTTTGAAATGTTGATGTATTCAAATTTAAACAACTTTTTCAGACGATTTTGATCGTCATTTAGGGTTTTTTAAGAGTAAATCCGACATTTAATGCTGTTTAGTGTGTTAAAAACTGTAGAATACAGGCAAAAAGTTTTTAGAAATAATTTTTTATTAGAATAAAAATTTTTTTTTCTCCTCTAGAAGCAAATAATTTAACGTTGTTCAGAATTAAATAGTGATATAATTGCATAAAATAACAATTTTAACAACCTTTAATGGTTATTTTTGATAAATTTGATCTTAAACTCTTTAAAATGTTAAGGAATTTAGATTAAAAAAATTTTTCAGACAATTTTTATCGTGGTCCAAAGTTTTCTTTAACTAAATCTAAATTTTTATGTTGTTCAGAGTGTTAAATAATCGAATTTCCGACTATAAAAGTGGGTAAACTCGATAAAAATTCCTAAAATAAAGCCCAAAAAAATGATTCCCATCAGAATAAATTTTTTTTCTTCTTTAAATCAAAAAAACTCAAATTTTTCCCAAGTCAAATAGTCATAAAATTTTATAAAATCATGTTTTTAATAACGTTCAATCAATTTTTCCGATAAAAATCATTAAAATCTTGAGCAAATCGAAATGAAAAATTTTTATCAAACAATTTTCAGCATGGTCTAAAATTTTCCATAACTAAATTCAAACTCCTATGCTATTTACAGTATTAAATCATGAAAATTTCCAAGTATAAAAGTAAGTAGTCACGCGGAAACAACGATAGAATACCATAGAGCAATGATATCGAGCAAAAGTTGCAGGTCAATGTCTTCCACTGCACGATGATGATGCTCCAGAAGTACCTAATCGTTTTCCGCGTGGCCTGGTACTTCGGTTCGTGACCCTCAGTGTCAAAGCCGTAGAAAACCGGGTGTCCAATTAACAAGCACAGGATCTAGAGCGCAAGAATTGAAGGATCTCACTCTGTCTCGCAGTGCGTGGTCCCTCGACTAATGAGTGCGAGACACTTGGAATATGCTGTACAGAATTCGCATCATCAGGTTGAACGTAGGGTGCTCTCATCAATGCCATCGTATAAAAGGGTTGAAAAATCTCGAGGCGTCGAGCGGCGTAACAATCACGCATACTCGTTTGGACGATTGAGGGAGGCAAACAATCGCGCGCGCACACACACACCGGGAACAATAAAATTTCTGGGCTTGTGCAATCTAAGATTCATCGGGTGCAGGGTCACGCTTTTGCATTGATGCATATACACATCTCCTCTAGCACGTCCGTTGTTTGGTCTCTGCTGGATTATTCACGACGATATACGTCTTCAGTCAGTGGGGACGACGCAAAAGAGGGTTTTGTCTGTCTCAGGTGCTGTTTTTTATGTTTTCAGTATTTTGTATTCAGACACGCCCGCGAGGTTTTTCATTTATTCACAACTGTCGCAATGATGTGTATTCAGTTTTGAAAATTTTCATCATATGATGGTATTAATTATTTCGCGTGAATTTTTGATTTGGCGTTGATTTATGTGTAATATTCGATTGGAATGCTTGTTGGAAAAGGGGAAAAAAATTGTTCCAATGATCCGATCTGCGCTGGGTCTCACTTGCATTGTGCATTGTTTCCCGCTACGGAAATACACAGCGGACAAAAGAGCGGATTTAACGCCAGTATTTGCATTTCACTGCAAAAGAAGCCATAGAGTGTGCTCCAGGCACTTCTTGCAAAGCGTAAGGAGTGTATTGCTCGCGATATACATCCAGATAAAGCTGTGTTTCAGCCAGAACAACCATTTAAGGTTGTTTCAACAG
Organism: Macrocentrus cingulum; assembly: GCA_002156465.1. NCBI lineage: Eukaryota > Metazoa > Arthropoda > Insecta > Hymenoptera > Braconidae > Macrocentrus > Macrocentrus cingulum. The sequence continues at coordinate 118,740 of MVJL01004332.1, forward strand.
TGAGAATGATTTTATGGTACTATATATAACTGACCGCCCATCTTGCAACTGAATAAATGCATTATATCTGTGAATTGAAAAAACAAAATCAAAACGTGATTTTTTAATTTTTTAAGTCGTTTGTTTATGACTGTGTGTCGATAGAATTTAAAGAAGCTAAGAAAAGGTTAAGATTTGGGTGAAAATGAAACGTAATTTTGATGAAATAGTGGTTTAATATGGTGTTAAATGTTTTGCTTTGCGATAATATTTTTCTAGAAGTTACTTTAAGGTTCGAGAAGCACCCGAAAAAATTTACAACCCTCTAGCGTCGTTTTGAAAATTATCAGACACCCTCTAAACCTCAAATTTATACGAAATAGTTATGTAATATAGTGTTAAATATTTTGTTTTGCGATGAAATTTTTTTAATAGTTGCAGGAGACTTTGAAAAACCGTCAAAAAAATTTGCAACCCCTTGGACTAGTTTTAAAGACCATCGCACACCCCTAAAACCTCTAATTTATGGAAAATAGTCATGTAATATAGTCTCAAATACTTTGTTCCACAATGATATTTTTTTTGTAGTTAGTTTAGAGTCGCAAAAACACCCCAAAAAATTAGCAACCTCCAGGACTCATTTTAAAGACTATCGCACACGTCTAGACCACAAATTTTTGAGAAATAATTATGAAATATAGTGATAAACATTTTGCTCTGTGATAATATTTTTTCTACAATTAGTATACAGTCTAAAAAAACCCCCAAAAAAATCAGCAACCCTCCGCGTCCTTTTAAGACCATCGCGCACCCTCTTAACCCCAAATTCTCGAGAAATACCCATGTAATATGGTCTTAAATATTTTGCTTAGCGTAGATATTTTTTTAAAACTTACTTTAAGGTCCCAAAAAGACCCAAAAAAATCAGCAACCCCCTAAAATCATTTTGAACTATCAACCACAAAAAACATGCTGTAGTATTATGATTAAAAATAAAAATAATTTCTTCCGCAAATTGAGATCGTTATAAAAGTAATGAGCGTTGGGATTTACGATGGGTAATGTGACCCATCAAAGGGAAAATATTCCTAAAGACATTATTCACAAGTTGGCCAGAAGAGTTTGATATTGCAAGACATTCTGTACGACAAGAGCGAAGCTGTGTGTATATTCTACAACAGACACACACGAGTAACTGTTGCTCATATAGTCTACACGTATATACACACGCGGCCATTATACAAGACGCAGAGCTCTCCCACACCATATTTGATATAATTAAAGTCCATAAATAAACACAATGGTACAAGGCACCCGGTGCAGCGGTATCTGTATAGGAACCCGGTAGGTAAGGGCATTCAATGCAAATGCCGGAGGGTTCCCGTCGGGCCTATACACAAGTAAGCATCCTCTTCAACTGGTGCCTCCGCTTATTACTACTGTATAGAGAGGATCCGAGGACCGACATTTGTTTCCCAGCATCGCGTCCCAAAATTCAGTGTCATCATCATGCCGATCCTTATTATTTCATGCTGCTTTTCTATTAAAAACCAAGGCTACAGTTACTGATGACAGTAGATGTGCTGTTGAAACTTTTCCCAACGTATATTCGCGCTATAATCCTACTTAAGAACTTGGAAGGGATGCACCGCTGCCACTGGGAAAGTAAGCTTGCGATTAATTAAAGGCCCGTGGAGTGCAACAGAAGAGGCGAGGCCTCGTGATAAGTATCGAGCTCGCTTTTAAGACTCGGATTTTTTTTAATGGAAGCAAACATTTTCTTGTTGGATACACCCAATGTTTTAGGTTTTACTGTGGTGAGGGTTAACTATAATGAAAAATTGATAAAAATTTGTCGATTAGTTCTGAATGATGTTTTTGTTTGATCAGGGAAATTTCAAGGCGATTTTTTGTCTGTGAGTGGAGAAATTATATTGGTAAATTTTGAAAAAATACATAGGCCCTTTATGGCAGTGTCCGAATTGACGCACTTTTACTTATACTTTTAATTATAAATAAAAATACTTCTATTGACCACAATTTAATTAAAAATGAGTATGACAATTTTTGATGAACAAAAAATTTATTATGATAATTGCAAAAAATTCTATCGTTTTTAACTTTTTTTTATTAATAATAAAGAAAATACATAATATAGCCTCTCATACTCGAGATAAAAATTATTCAAGTTCGCATGAATAGTCAAATTTGTGCTGAAATATTTTAATCATGAAATTTAATGCATTTTGTTAGTCTATAAAAATATTTGTAAAAATTTTTTATTTTCTTTAGTTGGTATGGCCAGTGCTTAAAAATAGGGAACCAATGCTGTCATACGATAAAAAAAATCTCACACAACAGTACAACGTTAAATCAAGTTTAGGATTTTTTCCCGCAATTATGCATCGAGAAATAATTATTTTTCCAATTTACTATAGAATATAGTAGCAGTTTATAAATATTTACTCTTAAAAACACTGCACAAACGTGCAATATTCAATTTTTTTAATGGAAGCCGACAACAGAGAATTCATCGCAAGGTATATAAAATCTCAATTTTTTCTCGTCAATTTTTTTTTTTTCGCAAATTGATATTATTGCCACATCTCTCGCGTACAGTGCAACGCGATAGATATCTATTCCTTTTACAACATATCGATTTTTTCACGAATCGCCGGACAAGCGTAATTGACTTTAAACGCTGTACACCCAATGTATATCCCTATTTTTCATTTATTTATAAATTATCATGATTTTTAATCAAACATTTAATCCATTTTTCATCCATAAAAATATTCAACCGCTTAAAAAAATTGCATAACTCAAAAAATAACGAAAATTTCAAAAAAATTTATAAAACATAAATTAAAGATATAACTTGAAGCAACACTTTTTGTAGATACAATTTTTCACTATTTCAAATGGTTCAGTAGATAATACGATAAAAGATATTTTTTTCATTTAAAATTTTAGAACTTTTGTTTTCTCCGTGTATTATTTCTACAACTAAAATTGAAATTTATCAGGAATCAACAATCGGGGGACTTTTGAAAGAGTATTTCTATGGTTTCCAACATGAAACAAGTGAGGGAAGACAGTGTGGGACAGCCTTTGTTTGGAAGATGAAACCTCGTCGTGTGTTAGCTAATGAAACAGCAATGGTAAGTCATCAGATGCTGTGTGTGAAGCTGCTGATGGAAGGCAATGTGGTGAAGGGGGCACATACATGTATATATAGTGAAGCCCCTTAATTTTATGGGACACGGTTCGAATGGTAAAGCGAAGCTCAGGGAATTGCAGGACCTTGTGGTCAGTCTGGTTCCGCTCAAGCTTTGCGCTTGGTCGACTGAGGCATCTCTCCGACTGCCAAGGGCATTCATGAAGCTAGGGGACAAGCAGAGACATTTATTTCATTGGTATATCTATCCTGTGTCAGCGGTGCTCTGCCAATCGACTGGACGCAGTTCAGTTCTGCCTTCTTGTCGTCGTCGTCAAAGCGTCAAACGCATTTGTGTGCGTGATTCTATTGCACTAATGGAATCTTGGGTGGATATCTTTGATGGAAAACATTGCCAATGGATGCTAGATTACCTTCGGGGAGGGTGGCGTGCATTATTCCTGGGCAAAGGACAGAAACGTCAGTCTCAAAGGCACTATAGAGGGTTTGTCTCGGTCTGATGCTGTCTGTTGTTTTTTTTTTCGCGTCGTTTCTGACGACGCTGCAACCGCGTCGTCGTCGTCTTTGTTGACGGTCCTTTGAAGCTCGTCGCCCGGCATGCGTTTAATCCATATTCGTTTACTAGATGAGAGAAAAATCAGGCGGGCGTGGATGGAGCAGTCGAGGACTGCGTGTGTTGGAAGACCCGGAAGGCATTCCACGAGTATTTTGACGCTGTTTTCAACCGCAAATCGTGAGATAAGTCTGTGTGAATTGTCCCACTGTTTGACAGAAATTTTCTACCCTTTAGGTATATTTATATCTCTAGTTTTAGTCGATTAGAATTTAGATTCAATTGATATAGTATAATTTATTGAATTATTTGATGAGATTTGTAAGCAGCTTGTTGATAATAAAATTCGGAATATTTCCATTAGTTGAGATGAAAAAACGACAAATATTTAGGGGATTTTTTATGCCCCTATTTCACTCAATAAATCAGCTTCAATGCATCCAATTAAAAAAATTAATAGTAGCTGTACTTCTGAAACTTTTTTTTTTCACTTCAAAAATCAAGTATACTGATTTATTAAATTATAATTAAAAAAATTTTTCTTATCAAAATTTTTAAGGGTTAAAAATTTTGTCGCTTCATGTTTTTTTTTTTTTTTTTTTTTTTTTTTTT
>MVJL01004333.1:0-25427 GCA_002156465.1 Macrocentrus cingulum
GAACAAGTGACACATCCTTTAGAAGAGCAGATCCCACAAATTCCTGAGGTAATTTATTTTATTAAAAAAAAACCAAATTTTACCAAAAAAAAAAAAAATTAATCTCAAATACAAGTCTAATTTGTTTGTTTTTTTTTTCATTTTTTTATATCGACAAGATCTCTATCTACAGCATGCCATGAAAAATAGATTTTGATAAATGGATAGGACTTACGTGACTTTCATTTTTTTTTTCATTTTTTTATATCGACAAGATCTCTATCTACAGCATGCCATGAAAAATAGATTTTGATAAATGGATAGGACTTACGTGACTTTCTCAGAATACTGACAGAGATTTTTTCACGGCTGTTGAATGCACCGATCAATTTGGCAACTTCATCACTCTCGTGATTGAACAGCTGTTGTCCGGCGTTGCAGTTGTCTCGCAAAAACACGACAATATCTGATGACGTGATTGGTCCGTGTGCTACAGGAATGCCGAGGATGCGAATAGGACGTTGTGGCGGTGTCGCCGATAGGAAACTTGCGAGACTTAAAAGCACAAGCTTGCACCACCAGCGCTGGTGAAGCCGGCTGCGGGCCATTAGCCCGAGCAACCCCACCAACCCCACCAACAGTCTTTCTATCCAAGTTCATCAAGCATATTACTCAAAATGACACTTGTTAATTCGCTAAAGTGAGCAAATGAGTGAAAGCTCAACGACTTACCTCGCAGCTTCTCGTCGTCTCAATGTCGTAATTTTCAACCTCCGCCAAGTTTCAGTTATCCCGTGGCATCATTCGCCACGTATCTCATGGTGGTGATTTACGTTCCACATGCCATACCACTGGCTCAACCATCCAAAGTATTACGTAGACAATTTGCATCCCAATTGTCAAGTTTAACGCGCGTGCAATAACTTTCCCTTAATCCCAATTTTACATCAGTCGTCAATACATTATTACACTCGAATTGATTGTCTAGCAATGTCACAGCACTACATGCCGACTAACCTGCAGGAAAAAAAGAAGAAAATTTAGAGTCCAAAGTGGCAATTATTACGCGCGGAGAGGGTGGCGATTACTGCGAGAAACAATCGCAAAAAAGGTAAAAAAAAAAAAAAACAATGTTATGTGAACTTGATCGAAAAAGGATTCAAAGGGACGCCGCCGCTGAAAGCGGGAAAATAGAGTGAAAAAAAAGTATAGAAAACGTCGAGATTGGAAGATCTGTGTAACCCTCGTTTCCCCTTGGGTCTATTTTATAGTCTCTCGTATTTTCACGACTTTTACGCCCTTCTCTCCCTGATGTTATCCCCTGACAGACGGATTATTTTTCAAATCCTCACGTTTTCGTTCACTGTCAAAAAAGACTCACTTTCTCTCGTGCACGAGCCTCAATAAAATCAACAAAAACAATAAACAGCCTAATATATACGTCTCGAATGCTAATAATCTAAAAAGTAACCGCGAATTTTCCCCTGTATCACATAAAACTCGTAGCAGGAAGAAAAGCGAGAAAAAAAAAAAAATAGACATGAGATTTTTAACAGAATATCTTCATACACGTATAAATACAGTGAAAATATATAATCGTGTGTCGCACACATCAATAACAGACAGAGAGAAAAATAAAAATACCAACCACTTAACTATTTGTCAATAGTTGAGAGTAAAAGCTAGAAATTGTCATGAAAATTTGATGAAAAAATAAAAATATAATTTCTGTGACTAATTGTCATCGACAATTCGCGGGAAATTAAATCCTACGAGATGCACAACCCTCACTGCCCGATATCGAACTGAGCGCGCGACACCGAGCCATATCACACACTGCCAGCAATGGCGTGTACAGGCTGATAAGAGGGAGAACCGAAGGCGCGCGCGGCTTTTCCCGGGAAACGCCGAGCGACCTGCCGCCCCTTCCTCGACGCTGTCCGTTGCGCCACCGTCGATTGTATGCAACTCGACAGTGCATTGCATTGACAGTTTGTTGCATGGAAAACTTTTGTTGCTCTACCTATAAATTGGATTAAACTACTAGTGACTGGGCGGCCCTCTGACTGGCACCAAATTGCAAGGTTTATAGGTCATGGAAAATGTCCACTATGTGTGGTGATTATTTACTGGAAGCTATATAATTAAAAAGGTACATCAGATAAGACCCAACAAGTTTCGTGGACATCACTATCAGAGTTATGTATGCAGTGCGCAGGCGTTTTCACTTTAACGATGTGTATATAACCCGTCCGTATCATTTTTTAAACTAGTATTTTACTCAAAAATAAATTCATGTTGTACATACTGTCATATTTTTGTATATCTTTCAGCAAAAAATTCCTTCCATCAACAGAAATATTCAATATTTTCATAAATAAATAGTTTAAAAAGTTTTAGTATAACTATATATTTTAGAGTCAAGCATACAAAACTATTTCGACAACCAATTAAAGTCGTTCATTAAAATTTGTTAAAGACGAGGCTAAAAACTATGTCTAAAAAAATCGCGATTTGTTGAAAAACTTATGGAACGGCGTGAAAAATATTCACATATAGTAGCCTATAATACATTTGATTTAGGACAATTCCTTTTTTAAACAATTTTCGACTACATATCCTTCAATGTTTTCGTTTACACAAAGAACGATGCTGCCAAATCGATTCGTACTCATTGTACAATGTACTCGATACACATATTTGCAATTTGAAAAATAAACCAATAGTAATAACGAGCAAGAAGTGTCGATACGACGATCGTAATGGCGCCCAGAGAGGCTGTTGATATGACTGTATATAAATAAAATAACTCGTAAGAGTATTACTTAAGTATAATACTCTTTTAATATTAAAACGGATTTACTTTACAGAATTTTGAAAGAGAAAACTCAAGGAGTTATGAGACTCCGATAGTTTTAAATCACCTTCCGTTTGAAACATTTTGTCCTATCCCTACTGTATGTGTTGTTGCTATATAGGATCGAATTTAAGGGGATTGAAATCTGGGTAAAAAAAAAATATATAGGGGATACATATTTTAGACGAGAAAGTTGGGGACTAAAGGAAATCAGTGGGCTAAACTCACACGAGTTTTTCGAATAAAAAGCAATTTCATACTAACAGTTGGATATCCCCAATAATGCTTTTCCGATTTACCATTAATTAATTTTATTCGAAATATCCACAATATATCTATCTGACGAACCGGCCAATAAATTCAGACAAAAAAAAATCAAATAACTATTATATAAAACAAAAAGAATTGTCTGTAATTTATTATCAATTTAATGGAATTTGCTTTACGCGATTTCATATTCTTATTACTCTTTTTCTATAGTTAATCTAATGCGTAGTATATATATACAGATTATCGGTAGACTTCTCATTTGCTTTATACAATGAAGCATATGTATATCCCCAAGCAAAACAGCTCGCGGAATTTTTTCCCGTGCTCGCGAAAAGGTAAATTGCATGTATATACTTTTTACTGATTTATTATATTTACAATTACTAATTTTTATTTTGTAAATGTTCAATCAGATGTCTCGTAAAGAGTTTCAATACTCCAATAATCCATCACAATTCATCGAGACTTGTCATATATAAATGAAAAAATCAATATGGTTGAGAATCAACCGCTAAAAGCCATTACAATATTGAAAAAAAGTATAGCATACACAATACGGACCACATTTTGCATGGTCGGTCATCAGGGAGTATGGTGAATGTATGAAAATTAATCACTTTTAATGATAAACGCTTCAATTTAAAGTGTTTAATATTTAATAAAATTAAAAAGAGATATGAATTCAATGCAAATCATATATATTATGTATAAATCATATAACTTATTTTTTTAAAATGAAAATTTGAACTGCGAAATTTTTGCATACACCCGTAATTCTTTTAGTATTTCCATTTGTATTTCTCGCGTACATGCGCAATATATGTACTATCTACTCATCCGACAGATTTTAGCGCATTCAACGACATCTTCTAACGCTTTCAACAAACTCAATACCTCCGATAAGGCAGCTCAAGATTGATCGAGAGAGAGCTAGGCCAACCACCGATACAAGCTCCATGGACGATTAACTAGCGTGCAGCCGAGGTGTAATCAGAAGACTATGATCTTCTCGACTATCACTCATATAATAAACTAATAGCTGTGATAATTCCCATGAAATAATTTTATAGCACAATTGGGCGAGTGTATATTTAGGGCCGGTGTGCGGGTCGCGTGTCCTCGCATTATATTCTGTCAGCAGGGCACGCTTATCAAAAGCATATGGTAAGAATACGGGATACCAAGTTCAACCACCGTAAAAAGAGTGCTCAAAGTAATTTTTCATCGGATAGGCAATCATCGTAGATGCACAATTATACGTGTATAAAAAAAATAATTAATTATAATCGTTGTATCAATAAAAAAAAATCTCACATCAGTCGGAATGATGATGGAGGAAATAGTCTGATGAGGAGGAAACAATGATTGCTTCATAATAAGTTCAAGGTTCAAGAAGACATTAATTTTTATTTTTACATTTTCAATATATTTATAGATAAATATTTGCTTTGTTATAATTAATCATTTGCCTTTTTAATTTAAGATGAAACCTCAGTTATTTAATACAGAGAATATAAGTCGGATGCATCGTTAATATTTTTTTTTTTTTTGTTGACATCAGAAAAAAATCATAAAACCGAAGGATGAGGGTGAATACACGTGACAAATATCATTACAAGCCACTTATATGGGTTGAAATTATGGTGAATCCAGGTAAAAGGACTCTTCTATTGCTCATACACAAACTGACCGCCCGCAGACTGCCATCCGAGCTCTCTTGGTGACGATGATGATGATGAACATTAAGCCGACTAACGCCACGTGGTCAAGACTCACTGGATGCGGGATATGACTGCCGTCTCTTTCCTGAAAATTCCGATCGAAAAATATCCCATCGTGAGAAATTGAATTGGGCACGATGATGGTGGTGGCTAGAACGCGGATAAAGTGCGGGCGTTCTCACGAACGTATATATATATATACACAACAATGTGCTTCAGTTTTGTATCTGCCCGGGATTCAAAACTATATTTCAATATTATTCTCATGAATTTTTTGATATATTTCAGGATTTTTCGAAGCTATAAAACAATGGTAAAAAGGTTTAAAGGCTTAAATTTGCATTGAACCTGATGATAATGATGATGGAAGATTTTATATGGTTTATAGAGCGCAGTTGCTGGGGAAGATTGTGCGACTGGATATACGCCATCAGAAGCCTCCCTGTCGCCTTCGCACAATTATTCTCAATTGTCTCAATTGATCTCAATTGGTTTTAACTCGCTCAATTAGCCGGCAAGCCGAGTCTGCTAGTGAACCACATGATACGGGCCTCCGTTCTTCCTTTTATACTCTCACACGCAGCATCACAATATGTTATTTTTTTAAATCATTTTTTATTCATGTCAAAAATACCTCTTTCACATGATTGATAAGGTCACACGGTAATCCAGCATTAATAGTTCTGAAAAACAATCACAAATAAATTTATATCCACAATTGATCAAATTTTTATTTTTTCTAGTTGAAATATTTTAGAATAATATCTATTTCCATGTTTTAATACCCCGCGCACTTTCATACTAACATACACACAGAGGTGTAATTAAATGATTGTGTGATGCAGACAGGAATAAAAGGGCGGAAACGCGACACGGCACAAAGAGGAGGAGTACCTGGCTCCTCCTCTCGTGATCTCGCAAGTGGGAGATACATCTCTTTCGACGTTTAAAACTGCACTCTATTATATTTCAACCATAAGATAACAAATTATAAAAAAAATCCCTAAAACCACAGCTTATCGAACACACGATATTCTTCATTTATATATATACTACACTTTGAGATGTGATCTAACGCCACAAAAATTACACTGAACAATCCGAGTCACGATTTGCGGCTGCACGGAAAATCCTGCTGCAGGTAATCCGTATCCAGATGAACGTTAGACTTGCTCCAAGTACTTATGCGTATAAAAGCTTGTATACAGACGGCGCAGAATGATCAGGACACATTCGAAGGAGAGTATTGTAATGAACGAGGGTGCAAGAACTTGGGTCAGTGCAGGAGGCGACCCACCCGGTACTGCAGTCTGCCATCACCGAACCTTCACTTATATCGTGCCTCGGCTAATAACGCCCAGTAATGTGATATGATTAGCTTAGTTGAGTTCAGTTTAGTTCGTATTCGTTCAATTCAGTGGTTCGCCGGCAAAATCACATCGAGTTAAAACCATTTAGGCGAGTTAAGTTGGCAAAGTCGTGTTGATGTCTCTCTGTGTCTGATGCGCGCACAACATGGGCCGCCGCAGAAAATCCCGTGATCGTGCAATATATACCTGTAGCCTATATTTCTTCGTAATGCAGAACTGTATCACTTGTCTGTTTAGTCACAACTGACGAAAGCCGTCGATGCCGTGGTATAGACACTTGCCCACGGCTATGTCATAGACAAACATTGAATGAATCCCTGGTCTGGTCTAATTAACGCTCATCGAATTAGCACTTAATACGCGCATCCATAGACGAATGCGAATGGGAATGGGGGTAGTTTGATTGGACCAATTCGAGGCAATTCCTGGCGATTGCTGGCTTTCATTGAGCCCGTTGCGTTGAAGAGCTCGCCATCAGTAGGATGCTGCTCGTCGGCCAAACGAGATGGTTCCTCATCATCATCACCGCATCCAGCGTACGTCATAACGACATCGCATCTCGTGGCTGCCTCGCAGGGGATGCATCATCCTACCTCTCTCTGTCTCAATTCGTATATTACCCGGCGAAAAAAAAATGAAACAAAAAGGTGAGTGTTTGCAGAGTACTATGAGGCCCAGGCAGATAATTAGCGAGTGGGGAGGTGAGTGCAGATGATGACCAGTGGTGGTGGACAATGTGAGAAAGAAGCTGAGGCTGCGGTGGCTCTTGGGTAGGCAGGACTGTGCCCGCATATCTCTGTGTATCACTGGCCTCTGACAAAGCTGACTCGCTGTATTGAGACTGTCGGGATTGGCCGGCTGTAGATCCACCATCGTGGGCGGCGCTACGAGCCTTCCTTTAAATATAAACGTGTGTGTGAGTGTTGTGTCATTAGCTTGAGTTCTCTCAGTTCAGTCGAAGACTTGACTGGTTCTCATCAGTCGTTCACCAAGGTCCGTGACAACTAGTTCACTTCGTTAACTCTGCTTAAAACTAATCAAAATTAATCATAACCGACAACAATTGATCGCAATTGGTTGAGATTCCATTATACCGACCTGCAACACTCGGACCCGCGTCCACCGCGCGGCCCATTCGCCCGCGTTATTACGAGTTTCTGCATAATTGCGCGTCACAATAAAACTTCGGACAATTGCTCGACAAGCAATTGTGCAAGCCCTGGATATCTTTGTGTGATTTATTGAACGTGAATAAGTTAGACATCACTTCATGTACCTCGTCGATCATACCTGGCACACGATTCAGCTGGATCAGCCGAACAAGGACATTGATCATCCGCATCATCATCATCACCATCATCATCATCATCATCATCACCAGGAGCAATCCGCCTCATCAACTAATCCGGTCAGCAACAATTTTTACGCTGACACTGTAGTTATGGACGGCACACCATTTGATGACTCGATGTTCCCGGACTTTGGTGGCCGCAGTGGCACCGGAGTTCACAGCATCCAAGTTATGCTGGGTCTACACGGAACCCATCACACCTCGGATTTAATTCCGCCGGGTGGACACCTGCACAAGTTGGACTCGTCGGATGCCTCGCCGCCGCACCACCAGACCGCGCACCATCACCTGCAACAGGCCCAGCATCAGCAAAAAGAACTCAAGGAACTCGAACTCGCCGGAATGTACGCGCCTATGACTCAGGGTCAAGATGTCACCACGTCTACCACGGCTTCGGCAACGCCCACCTCTGTGGCTCTTCAGCAGAATCTTCAGCTCGGCAACAGCCTCAAACGCAAGTCCGATGATTCAATCAACTCTATGACACAGGGTAAGCATTTGTCATTTTCCTCATTAGACTACCTAATATAATAGGCATATAGTACAATATATTTATGACTTTGGCATACTTCCAGTGACCAATGACGCCCAGACGGCGAAAAAAGACTCAAAGAAGAAAACTGACAACAATGGCATTAAGAAAAAGAAGACGAGGTATTATTTACTGCCTTTCTTCATCTGTCTCTCTATAACTATTTGATTATCTTGTTTTTAATGTTTTTTTTTTTTCTTAATGTTTGTTAGGACAACTTTTACCGCATATCAACTGGAGGAATTGGAGCGGGCATTTGAGCGCGCTCCTTACCCGGACGTTTTTGCTCGCGAGGAATTGGCGTTGAAGCTGGCGCTGTCCGAGTCTCGCGTGCAAGTGTGGTTTCAAAACCGACGCGCAAAGTGGCGTAAGCGCGAGCCACCGCGTAAGTCGGCGGGATACATGACTGCAGGCTCAGCGAGTCCCGGACTGTCCGGATCCTTTCCCTCGCTCAACAACAGCCTGAATCCCTTCGGTTCGAGCACCAGTGTGACCAGCGCGACGCCGCCCGATCCGTGGGCGTACTCTCCAGCCTACGATCTTGCTCCGCACTTGAATCTCCTCAGTCCCTCCAGCTCGCCGTACACCAGCTCGTTCGCTGGCCCGAGCAACAACGGCTCAGCCTACTCCTACGCGACCATGCTGCCACAGCACGACGCCTCGCTCTTCACTACGTCCTCGGGCAACGCCATGCGCGTCCACCAGGACTACATGGCCTCGAACAACAGTCCGCCACCGTCGGTGCTCACTCGCGCCGACTACCAGACCATGGTTTCAGCGCACTCACCTCAACACTCGAACCATTTGGGCGCTGCCAACGCCGCAAACTCTATGTCTGAGGACGAGCATCAGCAGAACAAGCAGCTGGACTATGTTGCCGGTCTCAGTCCACCGGATAAGTACCATCACGAGCAGGATTACTCGTCGCACCATCAGCAGCAGGAATCACCACATCCAAAGCAGGAGTACGGCATGCACTCTCCGCCTCCATCCGCCCGGCAGGGCATTAAGGACCAGGTTCTCGTTAAAACTGAGCCAACTGGCCAACAAAATTATGTACAGCTTCCACCTTTTTTGAATTAACTCGGGCCCTCCGGTTCCGAGTTAATTTTCACAATTCTACGCAATAATTTTGAGAGTTTATAGCCATACTTTTCATCCATATTGGTCTCTATAGTGTTACAAATATCTATCCCAATAGTGCCTTGCTCATTGTTTATAAATGATTTGTTGTTTTTTTTTTTGGCCACTCAACCATGAGACCTGTCTTCACCAAAGACCGGAAGATTTTTAATTAGTCGTAAGAGCGAAAGATAAATTTTTCTTCGTAGTTTATGTAATTTTTACTTTGATTTTACGTTACTGTTTATGAGGGTTGCGCAAAAAACCGACAATTTTTTGTTGTTTTGAGTCTCGTATAAAAAAAATCATAGATTATTATGTTTTAAGAGCTCTGTAAAAAAAATTAGCCTGATAAAAGCATTTTTTAATGTATTACTCATGAATTTGAAAATTTGCAAAAATGGTCAAAATGTGATTATAGAAAAAACATTTTTTTTTTCCTATCTTCATTATAACAAATTATTTTACATATAATATAAATAAGTTGTACAAAGTTTCAGTTCAAAATATTAATTTTAGGGGTCAACTGTGAATTTTAAAAGTTTTTAATTACATTAAGACTTGATTTTTCCGTGACGCAAAATACCTCACACAGAATAAAGAAAATGAAAAAATGCAACGTTTTAATATTGATAGTCACATAGGGTGACGCGAAAAAAAAAAAAAAAAAAAAATTATTTACAATGACATTTTGACCGTTTTTGCAGATTTAAAAATTCATAAGCGAATTCTAAAAACGATTGTATCAAACTGATTTTTTTTTAGAGGACTCCTAAAACATTATGAGCTATGTTTTTTTTTTTCGATACGAGACCTGAAAAACCAAAATAGTTGATTTTTTTTCGCCACCCTACTGTTAATTATGCATTATTTCTATTTTTACGTGTTAGATTAACACTGTCAACGATGGATTCAAATGCTTCATGCTTAATCATGTGTATCTTTTTGTTTGAATGAATGAAATTTTCCTAATATAATTAAAAATAGAAAAATTTTCTTCATTTATTTGTATTAAATAATTACACGATTATTTGGTCGGCTTTTTTTGTCGGTGCCCAAATACCATCATTACTAAACGAATATTTCTTTTCAATGTGATAAAGACAGAGAGCTAATAATTGTGACATTGTATAGCGATCTGCTTCACTGGCAGCGTCATTTTCTTTAGTTACATCGTCCAGTATCGCAGCCACAGTTTCTTTGTTGTACAAAATAAGTTGCAGGTTTTTTTTTATATCACTCAGCTCAAAACGGCTTTTAAGGTATTCAATAGTGTCATAAATCGTTGCTAAATTAACGTGCAACCAGTTGGAATTTTTTTTCAATTGCTCTTTTATGTCACTCGAGTCCATCTCTAGCATTGGCGACAGAGTAACTGCGATATCCTTGCCTATCGCAGCATGTGGCTGATTTCGGATGAAACTTGAAAACAAAAACAATTAGTTATATTAAATTAATTGAACAATTCCACCCCACTATACCAAAAGTATGTATTTTAAGTGGCTTAGTTGAGATTAAAAAAAAATTCGCAAAATTTTGCAAGGAATACTACCCCATTGGGAATCTTGGTGTCTTCGTAGTTTTTCAGTTTTTTAACGATAACTCGATAAACAAGCGAGATAACCAAAATGTTATAGAAATTATCTGATTCATGATCAAATTTGGTAAAAAAAAAAATGTCGAATAAATTTTTATAATACATACGTTTCGTTTTTGAGATATTTTTAAAAATAAGAATTTTTGAAAATTGATAATATCTCAAAAACTGACGGAGGTACAAAAAAATTTACTTTACCTTTTTTACAGATAATTCGACCATCTATCATTTAACTTTTATGACATTTTTCATCATTTTAGTTATTCAACGAATTATCGAATGCGCAAAACAACGAAGATATGTATCCATTTGAAAATTTAACAATAAAAAAGAAAAATTTTTTTTTAATCTCAACCAAACATCCTAAAATTCATGTATGTTTTTGAAACATATTCTTTTTTAGCATCAGCCGCAATTTATATGAGACACTTACTTCTCAAAGCCTGTTTTAGATCTCTGCAACATTGTCACCGTGAGATTTTTCATATTCAAGTAATTGCAGTACTCTAATCGCGTTTGCAGTGTCTCGATAGGTAAGAAGATGTACAAAACTTTCGGATGTTTAATCAAAGACTTCAGTGCACGTGAATTCGCAAATGTATCTACTTGCTGTTGTATGAAATCCGCATCTAACAACAGAATCTTTGGACAATTTTCCAGCTGCTGTCCAGTGAATTTGTGAGTTTCCAATAGCGGTTTCAATCTTTCTACTGTTTCGTACTTAATTTTGTGCAATTTTGGATCTTTCAATATTAATTTAGCGATGGAAACACCACAGATAGAGCCAATTTTATCGAGAATTTTCTCTAAATCATCAGGAGAACAGTCCACTAAACATTTGCAATTTCGGATCTAAATAAAAAAAACAATTATTGTGATACTATTTAAAGCACTAGTTAATGAAATTAAAGAAAAATATTATTTACTGTTTCCAGCAATATTCCAATTCGTTTGTGCAAAATGTCGAAGGATTTTTTCAATCGTGCATAGCTTCGGTATCTCAAGCTATGTGCTAGAGGTGATAAATTTAGAGATTCGTTAGGAAATTCCAATCGCCAGCAGAGGTAGTGCTCTAGACATTTTTGACGATATGCAAAAACTGTTAAAATATCGTCTAGATGTTCGAGAGGCGCAACATGAGCTGGAGGTTTGTGCAAATAAGAATACAAATTTTCTGCTACGTTTGTGTCGCTCGATATTCCCGTAAATGCCTTGAATAATTTCATCGGTAGTTGTCCACCTGTTCTGTAATAATATATAGTAATTAAAAATTGTGTAACTATGACTTTGAAATATATAAAATACCTACGTCACCAATATGTGTGGAAGTAACTTTTGAACTCCCATTTCTTTCAAGAGTAAAATCCGATCTTCCAATGCTTTTTCATGTAATTTCAAAAAGCTAAAATTTTCCACACCACTATCAATCCTTATATTGTAATTCTGTCTTGGATAAAAAATTCAAATAATCGTTATATTGAGTGATATACATTTTTAAAATTTATATTTTATAGAATAATATTAATATTGAATTACTAACCTTAATTATATTACAATTATTCAGAAATCTTGCCTTGGGAATTTGAAATAAATCATGGTGTTCAGTGAAAATTTTTTTACTCTCTTTCAAGCTTAAATTGAGCACTGTAAAAAATATTTTCTGATATTTATAAAATAATTCATGTTCACTTGTTACGCGATTTATTGATGGCATAATTTTTAATAACGTCTGTTGCGATCTCAAATTTATACGGGAAATATGAAGTTTTATTAATGCCATTATAGTTAATCTTTTTTGTAATTATTTATAAACATTGAAAATTTATTATGAATTTTATGTACACTTTACATGCATCTTGCATTTAATGAAAATTTATGGTTATGTTCAGTCCTTATCCTTATGTCGCTTGTAGTAGAGTTATCAATGGATTTTTCGGCAGAAGAGTTTTTTAGCTTGCAGTCGGTAATGTAGAAAAGCACGTTTATAAAAACCAGGAGACTGGGGTCAAAGGCCACACGGCACATGGCAATAATTTGATAATAACTTCATCAGGTTTATCGTAAAACCAGTATAGTGATCAATATATTTTTTTATATTTTTGTATGTATAACTAAACATAAAATTTTACAACCTTCGAAAACTTAAAATTTCAACAAAGCCGAAAATAATACGCAAAAATATAAGTATATATATTCTTCTCTACTTATTATTTCATTTACGTTTGAATATTATACACACGTCAAAACTTCTTATAAAAATTTCGTGAAAAAAACCTGTCACACTTGTAAATTATAAATTAATTCATCCATGGATATTTATATATGAAAGAAAAAAAATTTATTCATCAAAAAATATTAAATTTTAGTGCATTAATAATACATAATAATCTACCTATCGTAAAAAGTGTATTTTTTTTTTTGAAAAACAAAAGAGCATGTAGTGTCATCTTTTAGGCACTCACGGCATCAGCCTCAATCACCATTCGTCTTTATTTTTGAAACTCGCCTGAGGCATTTTTCATGAGCAATAAAGTCGGATTTAAAAAGCCACGTACACAAACGACAATTCCAACATGATATCAGTTTTTCGTTGGCTACTTTATCGCTTGCTATACGAACACATCAGTCTGCTAAGAAACTGCGCATAAGGTGCAACTTGAAAAGCATTTTTTATTTTTGTACCAAAAAAAACGTGTACTAAATATTGCCATTTACTGGCGTAATTACCCTAAACAGTGAAACACACAGTGTTAATCAGTAAATTAATTAAGAAAAAAAAAATTAGAAAACCCACGAGTGCGTGCTCACAAGATGGCCGTGGCAAAAATTGAGACCATGAGCAACAGCAAGCTCATGGTAATTATCTTCTTTGTTGCTCTGCTACAAACAATTTTTTTTGTCGTTCCGGCCTACTACATTCCTCATTCCATTCAACTACTTCCTGCACTGGAAGGCGAAAAGTGCTCTAAAAATGAAAATCACAATCCCATCTGTAACACGGGCATGTTCTATCAACAATCGTTTGATCCATCAATCAGCGCATACATCAGTACAGAATCATTGAATGGCTTTGGATTTAAACTACCTCGCATAAATACTGGTAGGGCTACAGATTACTCAAAATGGCGACCCAAAATGACAGGATACTTGACTGTTATCATGGATGACGCAATAGCCAACGCCCTTCCAACAGGTTGGTTCGTGAATTTGTTAGCTCGACGCAACGTCAACACCAGCAGCAATTGGATTGTGTACGATTCTTCATATTTCACGTTGCCATTTGAGAATTCCCATCTTGAAAATACAACGTTTCACAATCCAAATTACAATGGGATTTACGTGGAAAATAAAATTTTTCTGGAATTTGAGCCGGGGCTCTACAATGACTACATTGTCACTGTTTTCAATAAACTGCTAGATCCAAGTGCGATGAAAGCTGTTAAAATGTACTTGCAATTGATACTACCCAACCAGGAATACCTAGAATTTATGGTGTATCTAAAAGTAGCATTCTTTGTACTGGCCCTTATCGCTGTTATATGGTTCAGAGTTGGTCGTTCGAAGCATTTGAAGGTACGTGACAGTGTCATCCAGTCGCTAGGAGCATTTCTGCTATTTTTGAACATGCCACTGGAACCTCTAACGTGGCTCAATGCAAATATCACTCTGCTCATCCTCAAGGACATTAAAACCGACATATTTTACTTTGCACTCACGTCCTCCTGTCTCATTTTCATCGTGGACTGCATCGCGATCACGAAACAGAGGCGCAATGAATTCACGTCGAGCGACGCAAAACCCTCAATTACTTTGATGCTAAGTTTTTTGGTGACTGTCATAATGACAGTGTTTCATGCATATCAGAATTACTTAGAATTGAGCCAACCATTGATTAATCTTACAACTACCCGATATCGAAGAATCATGGGACTGTCAGTCACAGCTGCACTGATATCCTATGCAGTTTTGTACACGATTTACTTGATGATCAGGGTTGCAAAGGGAATTGCCTACATAACAATCGATATGCCTGACGACAGTATAGCGTCTGATAATTCGTATTGTCGCTACGATCGTTCGCCATTCCTCCTGATGAGCTCAATAATTTGTGTGTCGATAACTCTAGTAGAGTTTGCAGTTTGCGAGGTACGTATATCAGATTGCTTCACGTTAATTAAATGAACTGTGGCTTAAAGAATGATTAATTTTTCAGATTACGCGCTACCAGACCAAGTGGAATGAAGCACCAATACTAGAGTATCCAGTGACCCTATCTGTTGGGGTTTTTGCCATGTGGAATATCTACTTTTTGATGTTGCTTTACTTGTACGCTCCAGGGCGCGATGATTCAGCGACGCGTCTTACTGTGGATCTATCGATGATACCACCTCCATCGTACAGTATGTTTATTTTTTTCATTGGCCTGATGCTTTTGTTAATTTTGTGCACATAGCTATTCTTAATCCGGAATTATTCTTTTTTTCTAGATGAATATATGCGCACTGTAAACAACTCTGCGGTAGATACTGAATCGAAAAAGGAGAAGAAAATATCAACACCTTGCGGTATAAACGAGTAAAATTGATAGCCTCGATGAAAATAATATCGTGCAACCAATGATTTTCGAATTTTTTAACATCCGTACGTATTTTATCGTTCACTGGATTTAATTATATAAGTAATTGTTTCTAAAAAAAAATTTTTAAGAGTCGAGTAGAGTGACTATATTGATCTATATCAAATGAAACACAGTTCAAAGAAAAATTTTTAACGCAAAACTGGAAGAAAAAAATGTTCTAAGTAAAAAAAAAACATTTTTTTTTTCATTATTTTTCATAAGCAATTAAAGTATGCGTTTAAATTATATTTTATGAAGGTGGTATTTTATATTTTTATGCGAGAGAAATTTTCTTAGAAGATCTATATTTCAAGGCAAATTGTTAAAACATGAAAATATTATTTATTGTATAAAATGAAAAAGTTGATTTGATAATTTTTAACTTTAAAGCTTGGATAATTAAATATGTTATACATATATATTGTAACAAATGATGCTACAATCAAATTAAACTTGGAAAATATTTATTATAGCAAGAAAAATTTTCATCAAATTAATCAATGTGTGATGTATGAATTTATATAATCTCTGTTCGGATTTATTTCCGACTAAAGAGTGCCTGATGCATATTAATAAAATCCCTTATATTGTCAAATGTTTAGAAATATTAAAAGAATCTATTGGTCTGTAAATAAAAATAATCCCATCCGATGTCATCCTACTTCCCGATTATCTACATTTCTATTCATCAGATTATGCTCATTTAATTATCAGCAAGCAGACTGAAATTTTAATTTATCTAACAAAGATCAAACTATATTGAGTCTCTAATTAAAAAAAAATTTAAGCTTAATAGTATGTAGATAAAAACTTTTATTTTTTTATCATCCATAAAAAAATTTAAGACGCCTTATCAATCATTTCAATAAGTAATAAACAATTGAAAAATTTTTAAGATAGTCAATTGGAAGTTAAGTAAGGAAATCATGTGAGGAAAAAATTTTAACTTGTAGAAGAAATATTTTCTTGTACTTTGGGGCCGGCAAATAACAAAATTGTCGTGGCAACACCGCTCAAAAGTGACAGATAAGCGCTTCGAGAAGTAGCACATACACAGGCAATTAATCGACACTGTATATGCAGGTATAAAGGCGAATAAAAGCACTCTAGTTGATTTTTTTTTTTTACGCTTTCCCGTATACGTGACTACAGAAGTCATTTGGCATTATTTTAACGTTTGAATCTAAATAATCCTTTGTTTATTCTACTATATTCAGGGTTCAGAAAAAAACTAAAAAATTACCAATGTTGCGAAGAACAAAGTTTTCGAAACTACGGTTCACCTAGCCCCCACTGCCTGCGGCATTCCCGGATTGCCGATGACGCAGGTGTATTTGATCGAACACTCACATTCGTCAACGAGCATTCCAACTTCACGCGGGCTCAATAATCACTTTTTCTTCGGTATATTCATGTCTGAAGGTATTTAACACCTTGCTAGTACAATATATCATCGACCACACATCGTGCAACCATTTTGCGAGCGTTTTCTTATACTTTTTAGTGCCGGTAATGTGTTCAATACTGTCCTAAAGTGTTGATCAGTGAATCTTGTAACAAAAAAAAAAAAACGTGATTGTGTTCAGAAAATGGCTGTAGCAAAAATTGAAGTAATGGACAGCGAAAAATTACTGGTAATAGCCTTCCTTGCCATTGGAATACAAATAGCATTTTTTATAATTCCATCCTGTTATATTCCAAATTCCGTCGACATCGTCACACTGACTGCAAATAAATATCCAAATAATATATATCACAAATATAGCGCAAGCATGTATGGCGTAGAAAATCGGTATAAATCAAGAGGTGCATCATCCTATCAACCCATGAATAAAAAGCCTTGTTTCGTTTTTCGACTGCCTTGTATCCGCAATAGTTCATTACCCATAGAACACTCAAAATGGCACTCGAAAACAACCGGATTTTTGACAGTTTTCAAGTACGACATGATCGATCAATCTGTTTATACAAAATGGGACGTAAGCTTGCTTGCTTTTGGAGACCAACACAGATTTTATAAATATGAATCTTCATTCCTCGAGGTGCACCTCAATAAACCCTTTTCTGAAGACTATCCGGCATATCATCCCACGAACTATGACAACAAGATAATCATGTATTCAAAAACTATACTATTTTTGGAATTTGAGACAGCACTTAATGATGAGTACACTCTCACCATTGAAAGTGAGACTATAAAACGACACGAATTTCAAGTACTCCAAATGTCCTTGACGCTGACAATACCAAATGCAGCCTTCTCAAAGTTTATGGTCTACCTGAAAACGATATTTTTTGCTCTTGCCATGCTATTCACAATATGGTGTAGATTGCGATTTTACAAGCACGTAGAAGTTTTCAACAATCGAGAAAAAGCCACCTTCACGTTGGGGATCGCCCTGCTGTGTTTGGATATACCAGTCGAGTGGTTCACACTTATCGGTCCATCTGATTTTCTGCTTTACACCAAGGACGTAAGAACAGACATATATTACGCCGCACTTACTGCCTGCTGTCCCATTTTTATTGGTGAATGCATCGTCCCAAATACCTCCACAGGATTGAGGATAGAGAAACAGTACTCAATGAGTAAGATTGTAGCTATATCGTCATGTTGTGCATGGACGATACTTCATGCAATTCAAAACTATATGGATGTAAACTATCCATTCTCCAACCTTACATACTTCAGAATAAGCTACATCTTACTTTTGTTCGTAATTCCGATGATAATGGTTGCGTTGATCTACACGATTTATTTGGCAAATATGATCCGAAAAACATTGTCCAAGAAGGCTGAAATCAGTGGTCCACCGAGTGCAGCATCTCATCGGCAAATATGATCCGAAAAACATTGTCCAAGAAGGCTGAAATCAGTGGTCCACCGAGTGCAGCATCTCATCGGCGAAGCCTTCGCTCAGTATTCCCCCTGATGAGCACGTTAATTTGTGTCCTGTTTACTTTCATAGAAGAAATCAGTGGTCCACCGAGTGCAGCATCTCATCGGCAAAGCCTTCGCTCAGTATTCCCCCTGATGAGCACGTTAATTTGTGTCCTGTTTACTTTCATAGAGTTTGTAACTTGTGAGGTATGCATACTAGATTTATATACGAAAGTTTTTTAAACCAAGAAGTTTTTTAAGCTATGGCTAATTGTATATGCATAATTTTTTTGCAGGTTCTGCGCTACCAAACGACGTGGAGTACCGGCCCACGTCAAATAAAGGAGGAGCCCGTGGCCCTATCCATTGGGGTATTTGCAATGTGGAATATTTACACTTGGATGATGATGTATTTGCATGCTCCGGAACGCTACGCGGAACCTGCACCAACACAAACTGCACCAATACCAACTGCAACAATAACAACAACCACGCTTCCTCCCCCAGAACTAATGGAGCCCCCGTCATACGGTATAATTAATATTATTTTGATTTATCTCTATGTACTCATTAGTCGCGTGCTGGCATAACTATTTTTGATCCTGAATTTTTTTTCCAGATGAATATTTGCGCAGTATAAACGCGGCAGGAGGCAGTAAAGAAGCCAAACATAGCAACGACGGCGAAGAAAATATTTGCTAGGTGTTTTAAATAAGTTAAAAACCTTTTACCCACACAAAAATAAACTCAGATATTTCATGAGCTATGTTTTTGGATTTGTACGTAATAGATATGTGTTTTAATCGTTCATTGTGTTCGATAAAATTGATAATTTGTTTCTAAAAATAATATACACAAGGTATAGGAATGCCGATAAAAACATCAAACACGCATTGTATTAAAAAATTTTCGACTCAAAGATTAAAAAAATAAAATATTGTAGAAAAAACAATTTTTTTCTTTAAATGATTTATATATAAGTATATATTAGGATGTGCCATGATCTATCGTATAATTTTTTTAGATGAAAAAACGAGTTTTCTCAAAAGCACGCTACACTCTAGATTATTAAATAAAAAAATTAAAATTATTATTGTAAAGATTAAGATGTATATTTAATCCAAGAGACTTTAAAATACCTTGAAAAAATATTGCGGTATTCAAATGTATTAGTATGAAACTATTTTATAACCAATGCCGTTGTATTAGTTGGATATGACAATAAAGATTTCCTTTATCAATTATCATCAATTTTTAATCTATCATCGATCGAACAACGATTAAACAAATAATTAAATGTAAAAAATTTTCGACTGCTATGAATCATAAGTCATCGTCTGAGTCGCATATCGTCCGCCTGCGGCATTTTTTAAAAGCAATGGCGTCTCAGATAACTATATAACGATGTACATGAGCGAGCATTCCAACTTGCGCGTTCATTAAGATCTATCACATTTTAAAAAAATATAACAGCAGGCTATAATCCGCTGTCAGGACACGTATAGATATACAGCGATTACTAATTCTTGTGCAAGAAATACTCAAGTTGTTAATTAAAAAAACTTCTAAGTGCTGAAAAAATGGCCATGAAAAATATTGAGCTTATGAGCAAGGCAAAGTTCGTGTCGATTATCATCTTTGTAATTATCCTTCAAGTGAGTTTCTTCATCATCCCTGCTTACTGGAATCAAGATTTCACCGATTTAATCAAATTCAACGGATGCACCATTGGTAAAATTCAGGAAAGTACAATGCCCAATTGTAATGAAACAAAGTGGGTTCCAGCAAGTGACACTGAGATGCCACGTCATGGTTTTGTGTTTGAACTGCCTCGCATTGAATGGGGTTTGCGCCACGATTACACGAAATGGCGATCCAAGTTGATTGGATACCTATCTATTACCACGAGAAAAAAGGTGATCAACTCAGTTTTTAAAGAGTGGAAAGTCAATTTACTCGTTCATCAAGGAGCTAACAGTAGTGCGACCACATACGACAATTCAACAATAACAATGGCGCGGTATAACTCATCTGATATTGATCGTCAGGATTCTTACAGCTATTATACCATACCGCTTTTGGACTTTATACCATTGCCTGATACTGAATACATTGTCATCGTGCACAGTCCACTGCTAGAAACTCACGGACCCGAGGTGTACGGAATGACCATGACATTGTCTATAAATGGCGCCACATTTACCGAGTTCATGGTGTATTCGAAAATAGTATTTTTTGTCATGGTCATAGTGTTGTTTATATGGTACATGATCCAACGTTGTAGAGGACCTAAGGACGATTTTTGGTTTACAGACATGGTAGTTTGGCAGTCGACTGGTTCCGTTATTCTTGTCGACATGCCACTGGAGTGGATTGATTTGCACCTGGACTACGGTCTGCTTCATTGGAAAGACTTTTGGACAGACTATTATTACTTTACATTCCAATGTTTTTGCCTTTTTTTCACTTATTTCAACTGCATCATCGAATTAGATAGCAGTAAATTACAGAAAAAAACGTCCCTCATAATAAGTTATTTGGCAATTATTATTGGAATTTTCATATTTACCTGGTTTCATGCGCATCAAAATCATATGGAAGTCACACATCCGTTGTTTAACCTTGGACTTACTGATTGGCATGAAATTTTAGTTCTGTCATTGATGTTTTTATTACCAGTCATAGCCGTGATAAATATGCTTTGCTTGATGAACTTGCTGCGAAGAGCAGGTCTGCTCGAAGCAACACTGAGCAGTCGAGACGATCCAACGGTTGCCGAATTTATTCCCCAACGACCTCATGAACGCTCACTATATGTTCTGTTTGCAATATTTATTTGTGCATTGTTTACTACTCTAGAATTCGTATGTTACGAGGCAAGTTTTTAGACATTTTTTTTTCAATATCAATTGACAATATATTTGTTTTTATATAATTTTTGTTGATTTATTTTGCAGTTAATTCGATATCAAATCAAGTGGAGAGATGTGCATAGCTTATTGCACTATCCAGCTGCCTTTTCCATCGGAGTTTTTTCAATGTGGAACATCTTCACTCTAATGATTGTCTACTTTTACACTCCGGTACGCTCATGTAGTTTTACATCTCCTCCTCCATCTTACGGTAGGTATTTATTTTAACTTTGTGTTTCAGAGCTAGCTGAAATACTAAAAAATTTTAATTCTCTATTATTCTATTTCTATTAGAGGAATGCACGATCACCACTAGTCCTTATGAATCTACTGCGGTTTACAAGGTTTCGCAAAAAATAAATAAATCATAACGAGACAGAGAAAATATCTACATTATTTTTTTTAGACAAATATTATAAACCTTTGATCTGTCTTTAAAAATATTTACGTCCTGTTTTTTTTTTTTTTTTGTTAATTGGATATCGATTAATTGTAATTTACAAAATACTGATGAAGTTTATAATGTGTAAGCATTAATCAAATTTTTGTATTGTTTATTTTTTCATTTTAATAAAATACATTATGAGGGGTATTTTTCATATTTGAAGGGATCATTGCAAAAATAAAATACAGACACGGTGGCTTACACGCGTGACAGATAATAAAATTATCGGCAATAACACTATACATAAGGGAGTTCAAATGATAAATATTTAGAGATATAACAGTATATATAAGAACGATATGAAATCAACAATCTGTAGTAACTAAATTATTTCGATGATATATATAAATTGTAACAACTTTTGTTAGTACCGTTTTGCTTGGGCAAACTGGGTGCAAAAAAAAAATAAATAAATCGATCGTGGCATATAGTATCATCAGTAAAAAATGTTCATCACTGCTTCGAGTATATACGCAGTGCCATAGCCCTGCCTGCGGCATTTTTCTACAGCGATAAGGCATATTTGAAAAGCTTTACACGTTCGTGTACACATTCCAACTCTAATAACACCTATCCGTGGAAAAGAACAGTAAGCTACATAAACTGTACTGGGGAAACACACGCAGATTCAGCGCTTATAGCGATTACATGATCTTGTGCAAGAAGTGGTGAAATCTGTGATATTAATACATTGAAGAGTGAAATTTGTGACAAAAAAACCGTGATTGTGTTTACAAAATGGCCGTGGCAAAGATTGAAGTGATGGACAGCAGGAAATTACTGGCAATAGCCTTTCTCGCCATTGCACTACAAATGACATTTTTTATAATTCCATCTTATTTTATTCCCAATTCCATCGACACCATTCGACTGGATACAGATAAATACCTAACTTATTCATATGACAAAGATGACGGACGCGTTTGCAACACAAATAATCGGTATCAATCAAGGGGTGCATCATTCCACATATCAACCAATAAAGAGCAGTTCCATCATTTTATTTTTCGACTGCCTCGTATAAACCATGGATTACTCGTAGATTACTCAAAATGGCATACAAAGGTAATCGGGCTATTGACAGTTTCCACCAACGACAGGGTCGATCATTCTGTTTTTACATTCTGGAACGCAACCCTGTTTGCTTGTAGAAATAAAATTAACAGATTTTATAAATTCGGACCTTCATTCTTCGACGTACAGCTCAATAAACCCTTTTCGGAAGACTATCCGCCATATTATCCCTCGAACTATGACAATGGGATAAGCAAGTATTCGGAAATCATAACACTTTTGGAATTTGAGCCAACACTATACGATGAGTACAATCTCATCATTCAAAGTAATGAGTTTAAAGGCCTACATGAATTGAAACTACTTCAAATGTCCTTGAAGCTGACAATACCCAATGCAGCCTTCTCAGAGTTTATGGTCTACCTGAAAACAATATTTTTTGCTTTTGCAATGCTATTCACAATATGGTGCAGATTGCGATTTTACAAGCACGTAGAAGTTTTCAACAATCGAGAAAAAGCCACGTTCGCGTTGGGGATCGCCCTGCTGTGTTTGGATATACCAGTGGAGTGGTTCACACTTATGGGTCCATCGGACTTTCTGTTCTACACTAAGAACATCAGAACAGACGTATATTACGCTGCACTCGCTGTCTGCTGTCTCATATTTGTTTGTGAGTGCGTCCCAAATACCTCCACAGGATTTAGGACAGAGGAACAGTACTTAACGAGTATGGTTTTAATTACGCTGGAATGGTGTGCACTGATGATACTTCATGCATACCAGAACTACATGGATATATGCAGCGGATTTTCTAGAATTGCACCTTACTCCAGTTTAGGCAACGGTCTGTTTACAGCGTTCTTTGTGATAATCGTGATAGCTGCGGCGACCTACACAATTTATTTGGCAGTCATGATTAGAAAGGTATTGTCCAAGAAGGCTGAAATCAGTGGTCCACCGAGTGCAGCATCTCATCGGCAAAGCCTTCGCTCAGTATTCCCCCTGATGAGCACGTTAATTTGTGTCCTGTTTACTTTAATAGAGTTTGTAACTTGTGAGGTATGCATACTAGATTATTATATACGAAAGTTTTTTAAACCAAGAATTTTTTTACGTCTCAGTATTTTGCAGATTGTGCGGTATCAGACCAGATGGAGTGGAGGCAAAATAGTGGAAGAGCCATCTTCTCTGTCTATTGGAATTTTTTCAATGTGGAATATCTACACTTTGATTATGATGTATTTATATGCTCCGGAGCAAGATGAGGAATCTACACCAACTGCAACAATAACAACGATAACGCTTCCTAGCCGAGAACTAATGCCGCAAGAACTAATTCCGCCCCCGTCATACAGTAATTATGCTTTTTCTTGATATATATAGTCTCTGTATACGTTCATCCCTCGTGCTAACAACCATTTTTAATCCTGAATTATTTTTTTTCTAGATGAATATTTGCGCAGCATAGATGCCGATAACGCTGCAGAAGGCAGTGAAGTAACAAAATAGAGCAATGATGGCAAAGGAGATATTTACTGGGTCTTTTACATAGGTCAAAAGTCTGTTTTCTTCACGAAAATGAAGTCAAACATATGTTGAGCTATGTTTTTAGATTTGTACGTATATATAAGTATACGTGTTTTAATCGTTCATTGTGTTCAATAAAATTGATATCTTTGTTTCTAAAAATAATACATGAGATAGGAGAATAAAGTGCCGATGAAAAACATCGTAAAAACGCTGTGCGCTGAAAAAATTTCTTACTCATAGCTCAAGTAAAAAAAATATTGTAGAAAAACAATTTTTTTTTTATAAATCTGTTTTATGCATCAGTATTGAATGTTATGATGCAATGAGGCTCCATATAAATTTTTCAAATGAAAAGAGACTATTAGAAAGGTTTATTTCACTGCAGATTTGTGAATAAGATAATAATTATTATTATTATTATAAAATTGACCTCCAAAAAATTTATAAGAATTGTGGTATTTAAATATGTAATATGATAAAATTATTTCATAAGTAATGGTTCCATTATGATGAGAAATTGATGGGTTTCTATAGGAAAATCAAGCTATATATTATACAGTTGCATGAAAAATAAAATTTTTATCTATGAATTATCATATTAAGTTGCAATATAAATATTTGAGTTATGTTTAAAATGATTCTCTAACTGGAATTATATTTATAAATATATATATACATAAGAATCATTTAGTTTAGCGATTGTGCAAGATTAAAAATCAAATATTTTAAGAAGAAAAAAATGTATTCCCGTCGATATAAAATTTTTTCAACAAGAAAATAACATAATTACCAAAAAATGAACGCATATACGTGTGACAAAACGATGTAATATCGGTGGCAATACCGCATGAGAGACAACACGTGATATAAGGGAGACAAAAAAATATGTCCCATTAATCAACGTCGCTGTAATGATTATCGAGCACTATTGCCGACTGGTTTTTGAGGCAACGCAACTACGATATACAGTCTTTAGGTGTCTTTTTTAGATGATATTCTAAATAATATCTAGGCTATTAGCATAGGGCATAATGAAAAAAAAATTAGTTGAGTTCACATGTCTTTTTCTTGAATGGCGCCCTATTTTCCGAGGTTCTTTTCAGACAATCAGACACCCAGTACAGGTGAGCGTCATTGAATAAAAGGCCCTGAAAGACGGAGAATTGATTAAAATAATTAATTAAAGAATGTGTTAACAGAATTTTTTTAAAGTGATTTTAATTGA